>JBAJHX010000042.1:5628368-5641708 GCA_037176925.1 Amniataba percoides
TGTGTGTGTGTGTGTGTGTGTGTGTGTGTGTGTGTGTGTGTGTGTGTGTGTGTGTGTGTGTGTGTGTGTGCGTGCAAGACTGTTAAAATGGGAAATGTTAACACAGAGGTGCAAATTTCGGGAACAAAGGAGCATTTTTTTTGTTGTTTTTGCAGAGCCAGTGATGGATTCCATATTCAAAGTAATTTAAAGTATGAAACTTGTGTTTTACATGTTGCATCTTAACTTAAAATGCATCTTTCCTTTTTTGAAAGAACCACACATGTTGATCTTGTGAAGTGCAACTCTCTCTGTGGTCGCTGCGTTTCTGTATTTATTTTTCATTTTTGACTCCTTTGCCTGCTTGCACAGTTATTCTTTCTTGTTTTATGCAACAACTCTTTCTTACTCAAAATATTTTTACTGTACTAACAGTTTTTCTTTTAGCTTGATGAAAGGCTATATCGAGATGTAAATACTAAAGAGTTGATTAAAGTGTGATTTTAAATTTGATTACATGTTCGGAAGTCATTCATTGGTTCATGAAACAATTTTTCTTTGTAAACAAGATTTTTATTTGGAGGGTAAATGAGTTACAGCAGAGAACAGGTCTAATTCAACAGGAATAGTTCTATATATTAATGTACGTATATATTTGCTTATATTTACAATAAGTCATTGTTGGATTAATGAAAGAAATGTCTTTTGGTTTAATATAAATGTCCCTGTAAGCACTGAAGAAAGAAGCATCTAAATATACATGTGCAGGGTCTGTAACTTGGAAAAACAACCTAAGAAACAACCTTCAACCAAAAACTAACCTGTGTAGTTCATATCAGCCAGCACTCAAACAGCTTCCTATAATACGTAATATCAAACATATAGCAAACATCTAGGTGATGCTTAAATTTTTTAGCGTGATAAATCATTTGCTGTTCAGTGTAAAAGAAAAAAAATTCTCTGGAATATCTTCACAGAAAAATATATTTTCACACAGATTTCTCTCACATTGATGACACAATGCAAAAAATGACAGGTGCAGTTTAAAATTTCATATTAGTACAGTATGTGAATAAAGATGACTAATGATCTCTAACTGTGGTGATTATTGCTTTCACAGGCAGACAGACTGAACATGTAGTCTGAGCAGGTTTCTACTTGTCGAGGTGCTGCTGCAGTGATCCGTGGCTCGGGTCTCTGATGTCCTCACCTGGGGAGCAGGGCAGGCGGGGGTCAGCCGTCTGGACCAGGGACACTTTGCAGGTCACCGGCTCCACCCGCACCTCACACCATGCAGGGAAGTCCACTGGCCGGTGCACCCTGAGTAGTCATCAAAGTAAAGGAGAAGACTGGGTGGCTTTTTTTGCACTCATAACTTAAAAACATTTCTTGTTCCACTTTGTCCACACACTGTTTGACTTAGTGAGTGAAAGTCAACAACCATCACTGGAGGATGGAAGTGATGGTGTTGATCTTTCAAAACTGTCCACATAGGGATTTTAATTAAGTCAATCAAAACATTCTTGAACCCTCAATCAAAGAAAGTAACTAAGCAAATGTATTCAGGTAGCATACTCCATTTATGTGTACTCCACTACATTTGTCAGGTTAAATTATGTTATAATAAGATCAGCATATTATCAGCCAATAAAGTATGTAGTAAAATGTTGCTATGAAATATAATGTATTATTGTCGTTGTATCCTCAGATGGTTCCACTAAGCCTCAGCCATTAGACATTAAGAAACACAGTGATATAAAATGTTACATTTCCAAACTTCTGGATACATTTTGCTGCTAATATTCTGACTGAGACTTTGAGTGCATGACTGAGTAAATCATGATTTTGCCCATGAAGACACCAGTATGAAGCCACATTTGCTCCAGTCTGTCTGAAACTAGCTGCAGTACAGTAACTGAGCGCATCTGGACACCAAACCACACAGGTTGTTTGTGTACTCACGTCTCGCAGCAACCGACGCCGACGGGGTACAGACAGGTGCACTGCATGCAGGCGTTGTCCATCCAGGTTTCACCCAGTGAGTAGTGCCTCCCCTCGAACACACACAGAGCTGGAACACATGGGAGTGAAAAATGAACTCAGAAATATGACGTATATATCTAATATTGTACGATCAGATACCATGTCTCACCTCTGGAGTTGAAGTGGCACTCCATGGGTGCAGCAGAGCCACCACTGGTCCACAGAAGAAACCCGGCAGCTGCAAGGACAAAGTTAACCCCGAAGAGCTCCATCTTCATCTGGTCTGGTCAGCCTCTGATTCCCCTTCTCCCTTTTCTCCCCCATTTATACATCCTGAGGCTTTACGAGCGTGGCGTGGAGGTGGGGTCAGCGCCGTCATGTGTCCCGCAGGCCTGGCTGAGGAAGGTGTTGGCGGTGCCATCCATTTGGGAACGAGGAGGTGGTGGTTTGTGTGGAAGGGGTGTAAAGAGAGGGGGGGGGGGGTGTCTTGAACTCTAAGGAGATCACCTCGCTGCGCTTCAACGGGCATGAACCTCTAAAGTGATAGAAACAATGACACATCCGTGCGGTGACTAAGAGAGGGAAGAGAAGGGAGATGGAAGGCAGGGAGAGAGAAAGGGGTGACGTCTAAGGAGAGCATGAAGAAGAGAGGGAGGGAGGACGGAGAGAGAGGGATCAAACATGATTCATCACCATTTATCCTCTCATGTTCTGTTGCCGCTCAGAAACCGAAGATGAAGATGTGAAACACATGCTGAGTTCAGAGACTTGGAGGATCTTTGAAATGGAGCATTAAAGCTGTTCTTTGGACTCACTTTAAGCCAACAATGTAGTTTTTTTCCATCTGTATGTTCACACGCAACAGTATGTACACATACATTTACATGCACTTGCTGTTGTAGGAGCCTCATGTAACTTTGCCTACCTTGGCAGAATGACATCATATTAATGATGTCACATCATTAACTCTCTCTGTGACCTCATGCAGGTCCCGTCCAAAGCAATGATGGTCAGGGAAGAAGACACGTATCAAGATTCTCAGTCAACCAGGTCATTGTAATTCCTGCTTGAAGAAAGTCAACTGGACTCGTTTGAGATTCTTTAAGATATTTCACCTCTCATCCAAAAGGCTCAGATGAGAGTGCTGGAACATGTGGACACCACTCACAGATGCTGAATGAGAGGTGAAGCATCTTCAAGAACCTCAATGTTGACTTTCTTTAAAGTCTTAAGAACCACATGTAAAGACATAAACCTATACTAGTTTATAGATTATATGTATATTATCAACCTGTCTGTGGTAGAGTTCAGCTGATATATCAGTTAACAGCGTATTAGGTTACACCAATGTGAAGAAAAAAAAACAAACAACTTGGAAATCAAACTTAGAATCTCAAAATAATGATAAGATTAGAAAAGTAATTTGTAATGCTAAGTAATTAATTTTGAGGTATTGAGTCATTATTTCAAAATGACTGAATCATTATTTTAAGAAAATTCTCATTATAATGTACATTTTCAGCACATTGGTGGAAATTCCATAAGAATGAATGTGGAATCTCAACTTCAAAGAGCAAAAAGTTTTTAGCACTTTACTACACTTTTTCCAGTATTTTAGTTGCAACTCTTGTATCGCAGAGGTTCATCACTAAAAATCAATGTTCTTATGTGCATAATTTGGCCAATAGATACTTGATATCGGTATCTGTATCAGCCCCAGAAATTGCTGGGCTCTGTATAATCTGCTCTCGTAAATTCATCCCTGAAAAATGTCAAAAACATAAAATTTGACCTGACAAAGAAGCACAGTGTCGCTGCCAGGGCCAACAAAACATTAGCTCATTTTCTTCCATTTGTGTGTTATCTGCAGCTTGAGGTGCGAGATCATAGGAAAAATCCTCTCACAGGAGGCCCTGGGGCCTCGTAACGTGGTGTTTTACGTACCGTCTCTGGTACCCCACAGTAGTCAGGGAGAGTCGATCGGCCTCCCTCATCAGTCAGAGGTGCTTCCTTGTTCTTATGACTCACAGTTGCCTTTCTAAAGCTGTACAGCGTTTATGTTGCAGTTCAAGCACTGTAGTCATAAATATAAGCAGAATACAGGTAATAATAAATAATAATAACACCAGATGGGATAGATCATTTGAGTATTACAGAGGCTGATTCATTCAGATGTTGTTGTGGAGGATGGAAGATGCTTTAATGGCAGATGTTCTTCCATAAGTTCAGCTCGGGTGGTGTTGACGTCTTCGATACAATACACTGATGGTAAGTACACACCCTGCTCTGTCAGCCAGTTGTCGTCAGCATTGATGAGAAGGGAGGACCTAATCAAAACAAAAGATCAGGATTTTCCTGTCACACGCCTGCTGCACTGCATGGATGTGCACTTAATTGGTGACAAGTGCGTTTTAATTTTCTGTTTGAAAGTTCAGGCGGCCGTCATCGTTATTGGTATCTTTAATCCTCAATAAGAGGACTGTATTTTCGTTGGGACATCTTAATAGTGAATAAATATTTTCCACTGTACCCTGAAAGGCTTGTAAACATGTATATCTTTGATGTAATTAATTTACATGAACACCCACAAGCAATGCAGAATTATACAATTTTCAAGAGTTTGCCAAATCTGTAGTTTTATCTCAGTGATACAATATTATGTATGAAAGAGGAGTTGATTTTGAACAAGCTGATTTTTTAAATCAATTATTTATCCATATGAACATATGATTGAAAGAAATATGGATATATTAAAGTAAATGTGCATATTAAATGTAAAATAGATCATTTTAACTTTGTAAACTGAGAGACATAGATTCACCACTACTCAGGGGAATTTGTTCTCGGTTGGGACTCTTCACTCTTGTTATTGAAATTGTTTGCAAAGCTCTTGAGTCTAATTATTTAATTAAAATGGTGTAATTCATTCAGCAGCTGTGAGTAGTGTCCACATTTTCTCATTAATTCATTCATTAAATTCATCAAATAATTTTTTTTGGTTCAATGCATTGTATTAGCTTATTTTTATTTTAGCTTAATATATGTAATAATATTCATAATGCCCAAATAATATTTTATCAACATGCCCATTTTGTGTGTACTGTCCCTTTAATGAGCATGCTTTAAGCCCCTCCCCTTCTCCGCTTCCTCCTCGGTCCGCATCAGGCTCGATCAATCAACACACGATGGGATCGTTGGTCTTTAAGGCTCGAACGGCGCAACGCAGCGACGCTCGATTGCTTTTTCCTGGCTGCCGATGTCGGTTGATGCTGTGTTGTTGTGTAGCTCTCAAAAACATCAAATCATGCCCGTTGAGACAGTCGCTAAAATAATGTGTTTACGGTGAACACAGGCTCTCGGAGTGATAATTTTCAGGGTGTAGGCGGCCTCATAACACAGCTATCCGTGAGAGCGGCAGTTTAAACCGGGTTTTTAGGGGTGTTGTTGAGCCGAGGCCTTGTCGCAAACACAACCGCTCGCAGAGTCTCAAATAACCGTCCGGGATTTCATGTTGAACTTGTCCGCTTTCTGGGTAGAAATTAAGTGTTTTCCCGTCGGAAGATGGACACTGACAAGTTCAACTATGTCTACAGCTGTGACTTGGACATCAACGTTCAACTTAAGATGTAAGTTTTTCGCTTGGTGCATCGTTTTTTATTGTGTGTCCAACTAATCTATCTTGTGACTCGACAGGATGCTCGCCGTGTGTGTTGGTGTTCTTGTGCAGATGTCTTTGTGAGAACCAGAAGTTTTAGACCTGCGAAATGAGGACACTTTGAAAAGTGAGGTCCTCACTTTAGGAAAGACCTTTAAAGAGCTTTCTCGGGGTTCAGGCTTGGTTTTAAGACACAGGTCAGATTCAGTCACAATCAGAGTCAACCATTACTGATCAGGCATGTGAAAACATACAAAGTATTAGACTTTTGTTGTTAAAACACTCTCAGCGTGTGTCATTAACAAAAGCATAAAACATAAACAAGTATGAATATGTGTCAATTTAAATAGATGTACAGTGTAGGTTGGGATTAGTTTTTTTGTTGAGATATTTAGTGTCAAGATAAGGGGACAGGGAATACACAATGTTTAGACAGTGTAGAAGTGCTTTAAGCTTTACACTTTTTCATAGCAAACTGTCTGTCTAAATACAATCCAACAGGCCAGTAAATATCATGGCACATCCATGGTAAACATGTTAAAAATCATGAGACATGTGAAAATTAGTTTGGAGATTCTTTCTAATAAAAGTATTAGTTCAGATTCAGGAAACAGGACATTTTACAGCTAAACTGATTAATTGATTAGGAGAACAATCTAGAAAATAATCAGCTATGAAAAGAAGAAGTTGTACTTCTAGTATAGTCTGACCAACAGTGGGATGAAAATCCCCACATTTTGTGAAAGTGTGTCCAAAAAGTATTTTTATTTCAGAACAGATGTTTCTTCTCTTTTGGGAAAATAAAGTCACTAAACAAAGTCCAGTCTTTGATTAAAGTTGCGTAACGTGTCATCATAACCACAATTTGTTGCATGATGTGTGGTTTCTTCACCATAACTTAAGGCAGTTGGTTCCCGGTTGGGACTCTTGACTGTCTTTATTGAAATCATGTGCACATCTCATGAGTCTAGTTATTGTTCTAAAATGGTCTAATTAAGTAGCTGTCAATGGTGTCTAGCTTTTATATGTTTTAAAACATTTGAATAATCTTTGTTCATGCAGTCAGTTTGTTTATAGTTTTTACTCACATTGATAACAAATGAAAAATAGCAAATAAATCAGAACTTGTGAAAATTAGAAAAGAAACTTAAGATCAACAAATCTATAGTGATATATTGATACTTTGTTGAACAATCTTCATATTTTCATTTGTCTTTAGTTTTGGCAGTTAAATCATCTTAAGTTCATTCAAACACAAACATTTCAAGGAAAGATTTACAAAGGTTGACTTGTGTCAGTATACAAGTTGGGCTACTCTTGATAACATCAGGAAGCATCATACTCGTTTCTCTCCTTCCTCACCTCATATCTCTCTATTTCATCTTCCAGAGGCAGTTTAGAGGGTAAACGAGAGCAGAAGAGCTACAAAGCGCTGCTCGAGGACCCGATGCTGCGTTTCTCTGGCCTCTACCAGGAGAACTGCTCAGACCTCTACGTTACCTGTCAGGTGTTTGCCGAAGGAAAACCTCTTGCCTTGCCCGTTCGCACGTCATACAAAGCGTTCAGCACACGTTGGAAGTGAGTATTAATCTTTCTCTGAGTGTTTTCACTAAAGGTTGACACACAGAAATGTCCCAAACACACCAAAAATGAGAAAATAAAGGCAAAAGTTACTTTCTCTAAAGATACAGACACTGCCACACACTTCTAGTGGGTCATATGTGATGATTAAGAGAGATTTTCTTAAACCTACTCATAAGACCTAAAAGTTTGCTGCTGTACATCACCATGTTAGCATCATCATTGTGAGTATGTATCTCTCCTGCTGTCCTGTGCAGCTGGAATGAGTGGCTGCGGCTGCCAGTCAAGTACCCAGACCTTCCCCAAAGTGCCCAGGTTGCTCTCACAGTGTGGGACATCTATGGGCCTGGCAGAGCCGTCCCCGTCGGGGGAACCACTGTTACCCTGTTTGGCAAATACGGGTGAGTCTACCAGGTTGAAAAATCAGCTTTGACTTCACCTCACAGCTGCAGCAACAAAGAAAAAACACACTGATAAATCATTTTGAAACTCATTCCTGTGTTCTTCTAGTATGTTTCGGCAAGGGATGCATGACCTGAAGGTTTGGCCAGGTGTTGAGGGGGATGGAGGGGAGCCCACCACCACACCAGGACGCACCAGCAGCAGCCTGACTGAGGACCAGATGGGCAGACTGGCCAAGGTACAGTGCAACCTGTGCATGAGGAGGACAGGAGAACAGGGCTGAAGACTGGGGAGAAAGGGGAGTGTAGGGTTGAGGAGAAGATTTTGTGTGTGAGTAAATGGCTGAAGAGAGGGTAAAAGAAAACGTTAGATGGAGGGTGAAGAAGAAACATTGTGTGTGTGGAGGAAAAGGAGAGAAACTCTCCGATACGTGTCTAAACCATCATCTGTTCCAGGGCCCTGACCTGGAGGTACTCAGTGATGTGAGTACAAGTGGAGGAGTTAGTGTTGGCAATGCAGAGTGTGTGTGTGTGTGTATGTGTATGTGTGTGAGTGTCTGAAGAAAGCCTTGGTCCAAATGTATTTGCAAATGAATTTACAAATGAGCATAATTCTTATTTTACCACATTAGAACAATTCAGACTGTGTCAGGGAAGTTCAGTAAAGTTTTGAATACTTCCTCAAATCCCTGAGCACTTTGCTTTGTTCTATGTAGGGAAAGCTCATGTTGTGCAAACCCATTCAGTGCTTTTACAAATACATTTTTACCCAGTTTTTAGTGTGAACACTTGTTTGTCAATTTGTATGGCTGCGTTCTTGAGAGCATCACACACATTGGGGTTTTTTTTTGTTTTCTGCTGTTGCCATATGTTAGTGTATTTTGTGCAAACCCGTGTGCATGTTTTTTTTTCTTGTTTCTTGGACACAAAAACGTGTTTTTTTAACTTGTTGCAGCTTTTTGGACTATTCAGGGAAAGACATCTGGGAGTTAATTTCATTTAAATGTGATCTGATTGGATTGTTTTTTTTTTATTATTATTTAATTACTAAAACAGACTTTTTTTTTAAAAAGTTGACTTAATCATTCTGGGCTGCTACCAGTTCATATGTTGTTATAAAGAGTGAGTACTAATTCTAACCAGCTGAGTTGTGGGCTTCCTGGTCATGGCCAAGTGTGTGCTTACATTCCCGACACCCACACTGACTGATGAGTGGATTGGCTGCCGAGTGTGTGACCAGAGATGCTGGATTGGCTGCTGGCACTGGATTTGTGCATGATTGGTCGAGCTGTTTGCACATCAGCCACCATGCTGTGACCAGTTCTGCTGCAACATAACCTCAACCTCCGTCTTTTTCTGTATTTGGTAAACTTCTTTTTTCTTTTTCTCCTTATCCTACCCTCCATCTTCCTCCCATCTTTCTCCCTTTCTCTGTTGATCCAGCTGACAAAGGCCCATCGACAGGGTCACATGGTGAAGGTTGATTGGCTGGACCGTCTGACCTTCAGAGAGATTGAGATGATCAATGAGGTGAGCTAATTTTGCTGGACTGTTTTTTCAAAACATTTTTTATTCCTGTAGTGGAAAAGTTGTCACATTGTTACAGAGTAAAATATCTTAACAAATGTCAAAATGGACTGAAGTGAAGTTTTGTACAGATATTCACTCTCTGGAGAGCATGAATCCTACTGATGTTTATGAGACTATGACTTTTCCTCTGGTCCTATTATGAGGTTGACATTTGTGGTTTTGAGTGAAATAACTTGAAAACTACTGGACGGACTTAAAAAGAAAATTTCACTCAGACGTACCCTCAGATTGAATTATAATAACTTTGTTAGACCCTTAACTTGTGAAAACGTGATAAAATATCTGCAAATCAAATCAGCTTCTTATGCTAGTAAATGTTTTCCTGCTAATACGTCAAACCTAAGATGTTGAACATATTATACCCGCTAACCGTCAGTGTGCTATTATTTTCACTTTGAGCTTGTTGGCACGTTGATGTCAGCGTTTACCTTAAACAAAAAAAACAAACAAAAAAAAACAGTGCCATAGTACAGAACCTCACAGAGCTGCACGGCTGAACATGACCTCCGTCGTGTAATATCTTATGAACACACTCAGAAGCTACCCACGATCATGAAGCAATGTGTGTAACATCAGTAATTATCATCATGACAGTAATTATCATTATGAAGTTCAGATGTGACAATTGTCTGTGGCTATAATCAGTATTAAGATAACATATAATAACAGGGTCTCAAATGACAATGTGTGATAGTGTTGAGCTTTTAAGTGAGATACAGCTGATTGTTGAGCTGTCCGCCCTGCAACTTTACTGTTTTGGCAGGCAGCTGTTTTCAGTGAAAAAGTGCTGGATGAACTATTGGCTAAGAAGTTTGCCACATAAAATATTTAGATGTAACTTGTTCTAGCAGGTGCCATTATTTGCATTTGTCATCTGTGTTTTTTTTTTAAGATTAACTTTTTGCTGCCTTTTGAGTTCAGTTTAAAAGTTTTCATCATGTATGTTTCTGCAGAGTGAGAAGCGCAGCTCTAACTTCATGTACCTCATGGTGGAGTTTCCCCGTGTCAAAACAAATGACAAGGAATACAGCATTGTGTATTATGAAAAGGTATTTATGTGTTTTAATATCCATGAATCAGGCAGCTGTCAGGAAACTATTCCAGCTGATTCGTTTGTTTGACTTTGTTCCTGCTCAGGATGGCGATGACGCATCACCCGTCCTTACCAGCTGTGACATCGTCAAAGTCCCTGACCCACAGATGGGGATGGTGAGAGCACACACAAACACATAAACACACACAAACACTCTTACATGGGAGAAAATGCATTTTATTGGATTTGATCTTGTGAATGTATATTTGCAATAATTTATAATTCATTGTCTCTCTTCAGGAGAACCTGGTCGAGAGCAAACATCACAAGCTGGCTCGTAGCCTCCGCAGCGGACCCTCAGATCACGACCTGAAGCCCAACGCTGCCACACGTGACCAGCTGAATGTACGTAACCAGCAGTCTATTTTTTACTGGGGGTCCATATAAAAGCAGGTTTACTTGTATGTCATCGTTTAAGAGCAGATGCAACACAGTACTTAATATAAGACAAAATTACACAAGGTCTTAAGTTTCTTTATTTGGTTGAAATAACAGCTCTGGCTTCACATCTATGTTCAGTGGGACTTTATGGATGCTCTGAATGTGATTCGGCTCAGTGCCAGAACAAACTGCTTTAACACACAGAGATATCAACAGATCTCTGGGGGTCACACTCAGTTGAAGCTCTTTGATTTCAATGAATAAAGATGAGTGTCGAGGCATTTTAATATGCAGATAATGTTGTCATTCATCAAAGCTCATACTGAGTTTTCTCAGCTCTCTTTTTCTCCCCTTTTACAGGACACTCAAAGTGCTTTGGTTTCAATAGATAAATAGATAAATGAGTAAAAATTGCTGCTCACACTTCACATGTTTGGTATGCCTTTACAGCTGGATATGAAAACACTTCCAACAGAGCGCTGTTTTAGTTTGTCATTACCATGCCTGCTGTTGTAATGAGAGTAAATCTGTGTGTCTCTGTGCACCATCAGATCATCGTGAGCTACCCTCCAACCAAGCAGCTGAGCTCTGAGGAACAGGACCTGGTGTGGAAGTTCAGATACTACCTCACCACACAGGAGAAGGTGAGTGCTGTTGTTATATTCTGCTCCACAATACTCAAGTCTGCTCGGTGTGTATCGCCTCGTCACTTCCTCCTCTTCCTGCAGGCCCTGACAAAGTTCCTCAAGTGTGTGAACTGGGATCTGCCCCAGGAGGCCAAGCAGGCTCTGGAGCTGCTGGGGAAGTGGAGGCCGATGGATGTGGAGGACTCCCTGGAGCTGCTGTCCTCCCAGTTCACCAACCCCACGGTCAGACGGTACGCTGTGGCGCGCCTGCAGCAGGCAGACGATGAGGTAGGGAAGAGGGGGTTTAGGTTGATTGGGGGTGGGGGTATGACTGGATAATGATAACACTATAACACCTGTTCAAAAGCTCATTATTGATTGCTTTTAATTTCAACTTTTCATACAAGTTCTCACAAAAGATCTCAAAGATGTCAAAGCTCGTGATAAACCTGAGCTTTAAATCCAACATCTCCTCTCTAGGACCTGCTGATGTATCTCCTCCAGCTGGTCCAGGCATTGAAGTACGAGAACTTCAGTGATATTCAGGGAGGCCTGGAGCCAGGCAGCAAGAGAGACAGCCAGGGACTTTCAGACGACTCCGCACTAGACAGGTCAGTAGTTGGATCAGAACGTACAGCAGCTACTCTGGCTGTGGATCATAAACAAGTCAACACTACAAGCAGCTTTGACAGAAGCAAGGCACATATGGAGTGTTTTGTTTTTTACTGCCCAGACCTAAATTTATCTCAGAAATTCGAGAGTATTTGCTGGTTTGCAGAATTTGATTATTTTTCTTTCAGAAGCCATAATGAACTCTGAAGGTATTTTGATTTTACTGGCTTAAGTCTGTGCAGCTGTGGCCAAAACCTCACACACTGAACACCAACTCATCGGTTTAAGTAAAGGTTCACCAAAGTTTTTAATTGCCATGTTCTCTGACAATTCATTTTTGTCTCTTTTTTTTACTCTTCTGCAGTTCCCAGATCCTGTCTGGCACATCTGGACCTTCCACTGCCCCACAGAAAGGCAAGGAAGGAGCCGACAGCGAGACTCTAGAGGTACGAAAGGCAGGATGTCACAAAAGAGAAAACAAGAGCAGGGCAGAGACTGTTCCATCGTTTCATATGCTTTTAATCCCCACATAGACAAACACCTTTTTATGAAGTATTGTGCCAGAAACCTCAAATGTATTCTTTTTCCTTTGTTTGCCCAGAAAACTGAAAAACAGGAAAAAACACAATCTGTTTTTGTCTCTTTTATAGCAAGACTTGTGCACATTTCTCATCTCCCGCGCTTGTAAAAACTCAACACTTGCCAACTATTTGTACTGGTAAGTAAAGTTCAGCTCAGTTCATTATTACTGAAAACGTCTTTGTATTTATAAATTTCACAACGAAACCTGTGTGTCCTCCGAAGGTATGTGATTGTGGAGTGTGAGGATCAGGACACCCAGCAGAGAGACCCAAAGACGCACGAGATGTACTTGAACGTCATGAGGAGGTTCAGTCAGGCTCTGCTCAAGGTCAGAACAAAACATTGTCCTGTACATTTAGACAAAAAGAAGTTACCGATGTTCATTGGTCAGTATTTCAAATTAAACGAACACAGAATATTTTAAGTGCTATTTAGTGAGAACAGAAGCTTTATACAGGCATTAAAGCTAATAACACTTTGCCACTTTTACCAAAATTAAACAGTTCCTTTTATTTTTTGTGTCAAAGTGAACTGCAAAACATACTACAAATATTTTCCCCGTCTCTTTTTAATACCACCACTTCCTCTTCCATCAAGGGCGACAAGAGTGTGAGGGTGATGCGGTCGCTCTTGGCTGCACAGCAGACATTTGTAGACCGGCTGGTGCAGCTGATGAAAGCTGTGCAGAGGGAGAGCGGAAATCGGAAGAAGAAGGTGACAACACTTTACCTGAACATGCAAAACACACACTGTATTTTCTCTATGTATTTCACTGCAGCTGATTTTCTTCAGATTTGTTCAGGGTTTGTTTTCTGCTAAAATAACAGATGGTACAAATTAATTTACTCCTTAATCAG
>JBAJHX010000042.1:5641808-5667982 GCA_037176925.1 Amniataba percoides
GATTTTCTTCAGATTTGTTCAGGGTTTGTTTTCTGCTAAAATAACAGATGGTACAAATTAATTTACTCCTTAATCAGTTTGGAGCCTCTCATATTTATTGCTCATGTTTTCACTGTTTCTTTTAACTGTAAGAGCTCATGAACACACTGATCTGATCACACTGCTGAGTTGTTTTAACAGCTGCGACCCTCCCTGTTTGTCTGCAGACGGAGCGGCTGCAGGCTCTGCTGGCAGACAACGAGAAGGTGAATCTGTCGGAGATCGAGCCGATCCCTCTTCCTCTGGAGCCTCAGATCAGGATCAGAGGCATCGTCCCCGAGACGGCCACACTCTTCAAGGTTGAGGAAAAGAAACTCCTCACAGATCACTTCCTCATCCTCTCTGCAACTGTTCGATCCTTAAATACAGAAGGAGGTGACACTACTTTGTTTTTTTGTGACACATTTATAAGTCTTTTCTCTCTCTGTGTGTGTGTGTGTGTGTGTGTGTGTGTGTGTCAGAGTGCTCTGATGCCAGCCAAGCTGATCTTCAAGGCCGAGGATGGAGCCATGTACCCGGTCATCTTCAAACATGGAGACGACCTGAGACAGGATCAGCTCATCCTGCAGATCATCTCACTGATGGACAAAGTAAGAATGCTCTTCTGCTAGGAAATGTATGGATGGGAAGTTAACTTTCATGATAACAAAATGTTAATATGTTCTTCAACCCAAGAATTGCTTGTCTGGCTGTTTAACAACGAAAGTACAACACATTATTTCTTCAAGAATAATAACACAAAAAAGTACAGAAGCTGTATCCCTTATCTCTTCATACACTATATTTCCAACAGTATTTGCTCACCTGTCTTGACTCGCATATGAACGTAAGTCACTTCCCATTCCTAATCCAGAGGGTTCAATATGACGTCGGTATAACAGCTTCAACTCTTCTGGGAAGGCTGTCCACAAGGTTTAGCAGTGTGTTTATGGGAATTTTTGACCATTCTTCCAGAGGCGCATTTGTGAGGTCACACACTGATGTTGGACGAGGAGGCCTGGCTCTCAGTCTGCTCTAATTCATCCCAAAGGTGCTCTGTCGGGTTGAGGTCAGGACTCTGTGCAGGCCAGTCAAGTTCATCCACACCAGACTGTCATCCACGTCTTTATAGACCTTGCTTTGTGCCACTGCATCTGAAGCTTTGCATTGCACTTAATGATGTATGGCTTGGATGCAGCTGCTCGGCTACTCTTCCAACATAACTGTGCACCAGTAAACAAAGCAAGGTCCATAAAGACGTGGATGACAGAGTCTGGTGTGGATGAACGTGACTGACCTGCACAGAGTCCTGACCTCAACCCGACAGAGCACCTTTGGGATGAATTAGAGCAGACTGAGAGCCAGGCCTTCTCGTCCAACATCAGTGTGTGACCTCACAAATGCGCTTCTGGAAGAATGGTCAAAAATTCCCATAAACACACTCCTAAACCTTGTGGACAGCCTTCCCAGAAGAGTTGAAGCTGTTATAGCTGCAAAGAGTGGACCGACGTCATATTGAACCCTCTGGATTAGGAATGGGAAGTGACTTACGTTCATATGTGAGTCAAGGCAGGTGAGCGAATACTTTTGGGAGTATATTCTTGTACAAATATCTTATCCAATTAAAACCTTGTTGTCTTGTTTTTGGGCATATAGCTGTTGAGAAAAGAGAATTTGGACTTGAAGTTGACGCCTTACAAAGTACTGGCCACCAGCACCAAACATGGTAAGAAGTTATGACCACTCATTACTCTGTTAGAAAAATACATGAACAGGCTTTTTGTCAGTCCGGTTAAAGTGAAGAATCTCTTTGTGATATCTGGCAAAACAGCAGCAGCACATGTGATGACTAAAAAAAAAAACACTCAAAAAGAAAAAATAAATGTTTGAAAGTGCATAAAATGTGAAGAATAATGATTTCGTTGTTTCAGGTTTTATGCAGTTTGTTCAGTCGGTTCCAGTTGCTGAAGTTCTGGCGACTGAAGGCAACATCCAGGTGAGTCGAGTTGAAAAAAAACAATTGGACCGCTGAAAAACAACATAATCCTTTTGAACTTTTTAACCTCATCCTTTGTTTCTCCAGAGCTTCTTCAGGAAGCATGCGCCGAGTGAAAAAGGCCCCTACGGCATCAGCTCAGAGGTGATGGACACCTACGTCAAGAGCTGCGGTGAGACAATTTTAAGACTTTATTTACCTGCAGAACACCGCCGGGGATCTCACGGGTCTAATCGATGTTTCACTTTCACTGCGTCCCTCCAGCTGGTTACTGCGTCATCACGTACATCCTCGGAGTGGGAGACAGACACTTGGACAATCTGCTGCTGACAAAGACCGGTGAGGCAGACTCTGTTAGATTAGTTAAAATCCCAGTTTGCAGAACAGTTTTTTAACAGTACAGAATGCTGTATCGTCATCCAGGTAAGCTCTTCCACATCGACTTCGGCTACATCCTCGGTCGGGACCCCAAGCCGCTGCCTCCGCCCATGAAGCTGAGCAAAGAGATGGTGGAGGGGATGGGAGGCATGCAGAGCGAGCAGTACCAGGAGTTCAGGAAGCAGTGCTACACCGCCTTCCTGCACCTCAGGAGGTACGAGTCAAGACGCAGGAATACACAGTGTAACAGGGATAACACTTTACAAGAAGAGTAGTTTTAGTACAGATCATGTCAACTTACCTTCCTACTTATTTTACTGTTATTCAAAATACCTTTTTGATGTCTGAGGTTTTTAAGTGGCAGAAACTTGGATAAAAAAATAAAGGCCAAAACCAAACTTACACATAAATGTAAAAACTGGTTTACAGTCATGGGAAGTATAGTTAGTTTGTATCTGCTGAATTAAGAATAAAATTAAAATAATATCAGCAGCTCCAAATAAAGGCCCTTCTGGGTCCCTTCTAATCATGATATTTTTGTTTTCCCATCATTTCTTCAGATACTCCAACCTGATCCTGAATCTGTTCTCTCTCATGGTGGATGCCAATATTCCTGACATCGCCCTGGAGCCTGATAAGACAGTAAAGAAGGTAAATATCCTGGAAGAGAACAAATACTTTAGTTGACTCTGCGTAACTGAACCTCTCACTGGGTGTATGAGTGATGTTTTGTTTTTTTTTTCGCCTCCAGGTGCAGGACAAGTTCAGACTGGACCTGTCGGACGAGGAAGCAGTCCATTACATGCAGAGTCTGATCGATGAGAGTGTGGGCGCTCTGTTTGCTGCTGTGGTCGAGCAGATACACAAGTTCGCTCAGGTACGCTGATCAAACACAGCACACACTAAAGAGAGTCCAGAGTAGCACAGTGTAAAGATCATACAGGCACCTATGAATTTTTTAACAAACTGTAAGTCAGTCATAGGATGATTTATTACATTGGAACCCCACATGAGAGATAATGAGAAATAAAATTGATCATATTTCTTTTTTTTTTATCTCAGTCTTATATGTAATATCAGATTGGCTTACCTGTTGGTCCTCTTAAAATCATTCTGACATGGGGTCACAACTAGCCATTATTTTATCTAAAAGCAAAAAAAGTTTTAAGTGCATATAGTTTCTTCTAAGAGTTTAATTCTTCTTACATGTTTAACTTTCCCCTGATGGAGACCAAACCTGCTCCGGTCAAATAATACAACAGTAGATTTCAACTCAACTAAACTAAATTTAACTGAAACCAGTGCCATGCTTTAAGGATCAGAAGTAATATTTACAACAAACGGTGGATGTTCAGGCTGAACTTACTAATCTGATTGGGTCCTGTCTTTGTTCAGTACTGGCGCAGATGAGCAGACAGACTGCAAAGACAAGACTGAAGTGGATCGAACGTCTTCAAGAAAGAAAAGCACGATCGTACGGCTCCGACCAGACTGACGCCGTGTGCGCGCGCGTGTGCATGTGTGTGCGTGTGTGTGCGTGTGTGTGTGTGTGTGAGAGAGAGACAGGATGGAAAGACAGAAACTCAATGACACTGTTAAAAAGGCCAAGAATGCACTGCCAACCTTTACTGCAAGATGGCGAAACAAGGACATGGATGTCTTTGTTTGCTTATGTATATATTATGTATATTAATTATTAAATGAATGAATGAACGAATGACATGTATGGCCAAATAAAAGATTGTTGATACAAGCGATCGACCGTTTGTGTCTATTTTTCATCATTTAAGCCAAAACGAGTGCTGCCATGCAGCGTTTATGGCGCGCAACATGTTTCTTAATTGAGCATTGCTGACCATCTGTGGACGGTCGTACGGTCGACGCTGGGGGTAGAAGCGAGTCGAACCCCCCGAGCACCGATGAGTCACCGAGCGGGTGACTAAGCATTTCCTGCCAGACACAGAAAGACGAGGCAGTTCGAGTGATTTGAGGCTTTACATCTGTTAAACGTACTGTCTGCGCTGTGTCAGCTGGTTTTCTCTGTAACGTTACTCTGGTGGGTTACATGCAGCCGCCGATTAAAGCACATAAAAATGAATGAATTTGCAGGAAAGCTGATATAAAGATGATATTTCTCATTAATGCATGAATGAATGCAGCTTTAAATGATTTAATGGTGGTTTAAAATGTTTTAAGTGCACATTAAAAAGTCAGGACAGTGAATTGTAAAACAGATACAACACTTTTATTTTTTGTATACATATAAGCTGATTATTTTACCCAGACAATCGTTGTTACAAAACCCACACAACACTTGCAGATGCAAAAGGAAATGTATTCTCTTAAATTTCTTATTTATTCTGGAATATTAACTCATAAACGCAACATTTATAGCAATTAAGTGAGTTTCTACCTGCGTGAATATTATTCATACTAATGTCGAAATAAAATTAATACTCATTTAAATATGTGATATAAAGGTTGTTTAAGTACTAAATCACATAAATTTCACTATTGTAAAAACAAAATGAGAAGGCATATATATGTATATGTATAGATATTTGAAATATGAGATATCAAAATGGGTATTTTTTGTTTGCATAAAACAACTATCTTTCACCTGAAACGTCTCTCTTACTTTAATTGTTTGGTTAACTGTCTTTGTGTTTTGGTTTGATTCTGAGGCCCATTTTATTGTTAGTGCAAATTTCAAAAAGCTGTGATCGCATAATTTACACATTTCAGTGGCACAAATATCATTTCTATCTATATTTTTACACAATAAAACAAATGTCAGAAAGTCGGATACGATTTATAAATCATGCAGTTTTATGTTGTTTTTTGCCTTTGTAGTGCAACATGCTTTGATAAATACACTTTTATTTTAGTTCTGTAGTGAGATAATGAGAGTTTTGCTCATGGTACAAGGTTTGTTATCAGCTTTAAAGTGAATTTTAAGCGCACAAATTGTGTTTAAGACAAGAAACGAGCCTAACAAACGGTCGAGATTAGAAGTTAATTTCAGCTAACAGCGGAAAACGAAATGAAGAAAGGTCAGTAAACGCACCGCGCAGCTCGACTGTTGTGTAGTCAGGTGCTCAATCACACGTGCCAGCTTCTTGCTTCACACGTTCATCATCTCCCCGCAATGTAAGCACTATGCTCATTAATAAAAGCCGAGCCACTGGCGTGTGCGAGCGGCTCTGGATGACCCCCCGAGTCTCTGTGGACTCTGGAAAAGGCAGAAGGGGAAACAAACAATGCTGGACGGCCAAACCCCCAGAGGCTCCCCCAATGTTGCGGAAAGAATGCAACACCAGCGAAACAGGAGGCAGGAAGGCGAGATGTCAAGATGTTTCTTGTTTTCATGCAGGAGGCAGAGTGAGGCAGGCGGTCACGGGCAAGAGGCGGTGAGGGGGGGCAACTGTGAGTCAGAAACATTTCAGGGCAGCAAAATAAAAAAAAACTGCCCTCTTGTCACTTAGGGGGAGAAAAAGCAGCATGAAGGAGCTGCTGGCTGCGTGTGGGGGGTCGGGCCTTTTCTCAGTTCTTGTTTATGAAGTTTCTGGTTTGGACGGAGCCTTCGAGTGTCACTGGACCTCAAAAGAGCAGAGAAGTTTGGGGGGGGGGTGACCGCAACCAGATTTATATTCTTCGCCGAATCAGTGGCACATACACAGAAAAACAGCTCCCTTTGGACTCGACGGATAAACTATCTCCGCTTCATCGGTAAATCTCACTCACCAGTCGGTTCTCTGACTCATATCTGACGGGCAGCCGGAGGAATCTGCTTAATCGTGTAAAACTGGGAGCCACGTTTCGTCCGCCAAACTGAAGGTCGAGGTCAGCTGGCGGCTCAGAGTTCGATCTTGGGTCACGACCTCTGTCGCACGTTATCTCTTCATTCATCCACAACGCAGTCCACATTATATGAACGTCAGAGGTCAAGTAGGGGCTGGATTGGATCTATTAACTTTCAGCGGAGGGTTTATACTTTGATTAAGCTGCTAATTACTTCCTCAAGTAATGTTGATGGTTAACTGTGAGACATTTGAGAATGAACTCAAAGTATTAAACGTAAAAATTATGTCTGTCAGAGCTTTTCTTTATATTACCAGACCAATACTATAATAAATTAACCTATTAAGTACTTTAATGTTCTTGAAGATTTTCATTGTGTTCTTTTTCAAAGAACCTTTGGCAATAATTGTGTTTTTGGACCTAACATCGCAAGTTTCCTCATCTGTAATCATCGAACTTCTCTAGCATCTGTTGCATTAAAAGCCTTGTTAGACAGCCACACACACACATACGAGTGTGTGATTAGGTAGTTAAATCTATAACACAGTATCATACTTTTATAAAATCTTGATCAGAAAAGTAACAATAGCTGCCAAATAGATGAGGCAGAATAAAAGCGTAAAGTACAGTAAAGTGGAGATATATTTAAGTAAAGTACCAGAACTTTGAGCAAATGTATTTAGTTACTTTCTGTTATTTGAGGTGTTCAGGATGCATCTAAACCAAATCCCAAAACCAACTCGACTAACCAGGAGTTTAACTATTCTTTCAGTCATTACTCAAGTTTCACAACCACAGAGGGATTAATCTGCTAAACAAATATTAACAGTTATTTCTCCTTTTTAAACATAAAAACATAACACAAACTAAAAAGGGTCACTTAAATTTAGTTTTTTAAAAAATATGATGAAAATTCCTGAATTTTACGGTTGACAAATCAACTCATCTGCGCTCTCTGGTGGACAAACTAGGTAGTGTCGATATTTTCTGCAAAGTATGCACTTGTTCTACCAAAGAGACGGTATGATTTAATCCAGAAACTTCAGTAGGTTTCCCTTCAGAGGTACAGAGGTGTGTTAAGGCCCCTACCTTTACACACTCATGGTTCGATCTGCTCTCAGTCTTTTAGCTTCAGTCTCCGTTTGTCCTGATGCTGATACCACAGTCCAGGCTTCGCTCCAGTTCAACCCCACCGCTGTCGCAGTACGCTGATGGAAAAGTGTCCTGATGGGAATGATCGGTGGTCTTTATCAGGGTCAGACCAGAAGAAGACTCGTTGGACATTCGGCCATCAGCGAATTCGATGTGGATGTCACAAAGGTCGACGGTGTCCAGCGGAGGAGGGACCGCAGAGACCGGATCGCGAAGAGACGCCTACATGAACATAAATATGTGTTCAGTCATCTGTCAGATGTAAAAGGCAGAGAAATAAAGAGTAAGAAAATAAAATCTTACCTGGGTCTTGGGTTGATTTTCAGCAGGCGGTCGGGCTCTTCTTTGTCTTTGCAGAAATGCAGTGATGAGTGGAAAAAGGAGCAGAGAAGTGAGGCCAAATCCCACACAGAGCAGCGGCAGCGGCCCTGAAGAGAGAAAAACACACATACACGGGCTGAACAAACCACCAGTGCAGAAAACACAAGAGCAAACAACACAAAGAGCAAACAACACAAAGAGCAAACAACACAAAAAGTAAACAACATGAGAGATGGTGAGGCTGCAAAATGAGCCACCAACAGAAGATTTAATTTGCCCTTCGGACCCTGTTGTAAGACAAAGATTGGCTCTCTAGTTTCAGAGAGATAAACTAAAGGAGTCCTGCAACTTTCTTAGCATCTGATCCACTTTGGAGCTTCAGTGACTTGTTAACTTTTCCCTTGTGAAGTCTTGCAAACGTTCATCTGACTTTGCAGTGTCAGTGCTGCATTAAGCCGCGACCAAAGACGTCTGAAAATTAAAATGACCTGAAGCCTTTTCTAATGAAGTCAAATGAAGATATATTATTTGACCTGTTGGCACATTCATTTATTTTTCCTATATCCTCTCTTTATGTGTCTCTTGTCTTCTTTTTACACATTTTCTTCCTGTTTCTAAGTTTATCTGTACATGTATTAAGTTTTTGTCATATTTTCAACACAGTTAATTAATAAAAGTCTGGATTATTGTGCAGGAGAACATGTCTGTCACATCCTGTTAATTATCTTTCAGCTGCTGTTGGCGTCCTGTCTCTGTGGTTGTGAATCACTTTATTCATCACTGGATACGAGCAGCTTCTCACCTGACTTGGCGACAGTCTGGACACACTGAGGAGCAGATTTCGGGGAAGCAGCCATCGAGAAGGTCGGGTAGGAGAAGTTGGCCACGGCGCAGTAGTTCTGACCCGGAGCCAAGCCGGAGAAGTCCACATAGGACAGCACCTCCTGAGTCCAAACTGTACGGCTCTGCAAGAACACAAAGCACTGGCCTTTTCAAAATAAAACCAAAGATTCAAGTGCTAGAAACACATTAATTTTTAGGATCACATAGTAATTTAACATAAAACCTGAGAATGTAATTAAAGACTTTTACATTTAAAATGGTAATATCAGTATTTTTATGTTTTCAAGAATTACTCAGACTCTCAAAGTCTAAGTTGTGTTTTTAGGAGCTATAATACTTCATCCTACTGCTGGCCTGTAGAAATATGCCTTATTTTACAGAGGGTAACAACAGTTTAAATTTATAAATATTTGAATAGTTTCTTACAGATGGAACAAGTCGTGCACTGAGTCGCATCAAAGTGTGACTGTTTGTTTCCTCAGCGAAAGTCTTGCAGGAAATAGGATGCTAAATATATAAATGGAAACTGACTTTGAATTAACGATGGACTTCCTTTTATCATTGCAAGGTTAATTTTATGGATGTCTGTACAGCACATGAAATGATCAGACCTGGTATTCAGAGCGATTGAGCTTGTTGTATAGAGTGACTGTGGTCCAGGGGTCGATCAGTTCAGAGATCGGGCAGCACCTTCCTGCAGAGCATCTCCTGTTGGCAGCACAGGGGAACTGCACCTTCACCAGCAGCTGGTCATCTTTCAAAGAGACCGAGACAGACGGAGGGCTGAAGGCTGGAGGAGAAGGGGAAAACTGTTAGTCATCAAACATGATGATGCACATGTTGCACATTAAAGCAGAATATTGTGCTGTTAAAAGCAGCAGTTTTAAATGAGCGAACAAACAGAAGGTTTTCATTTTCATCCACACTTAATTTTCTAATCAGCCTCTCTGAACTCGTTTGTTGTATTACAGGAGCAGCAAACTGCCACTGACTGAAGTCGCTGTAGTCGAACTTGCGCGGCTCTATCCAGACGGTTGAGCTGGGGCTGAGGTGGACGCCGAGGCGGATCATGTTGTACAGCTCGAAGTCTGAGAAGGCCAGAGAGAGCTCGCAGCTGTGGGACGAGATCCAGACGCACCACGAGACGTCCTGCCAGGGGTCCCTGCAGCAAGAGTCCCATTATATGTGTGCAGAAACAGATTTGTTTGTAATCTTCCTCCTTAAAATCACAGCATGTTGTGTTATTCAAAGCCCTTAGTAGAGAAAAATGTAGTGATAAATGAAAATAGAAAAAAATTAGCATCAAAATTTAGGCCTAATTTAAAAGTACCTGTTATGCAGAAAAGCTTGTTTTTTATTACTTTATATACTCCGAGCTTATGAATGTCACCTCTTGTCTTCCTAATAATAGTAAGATAAGATAATTTTGTAATATTAATCTCAATCGGCAAAGTAGCTGGATGCAAAACCTGCCAGTAAAATGTACAATATTTGAAATGATATGATTGTAGTGGAGAAGATGTATAAAAGTACAAGCACCTCAAAATTTAACTTAAGTACTTTTCTGTAATTATGCTGCACTTCCAGCCTTCAAAGTGTTGAAAATGTTAATATTCAAATTCAGAATTTAGATCAGGTAAAACTAAATAATGGAAACTACTGTTTATTATTTTAATTATTTAAGATTTTAAAATGTACATAGAGGGAAAATTGGTCATATTTGTATAACTAACAATTGTATTTCACGATTATGTTTTTTTCCAGATCCTGGCAAAATGTTTCAAGGCCCGTAAATCATCTAATTAATGTTTTTTCCACTTTTTGAAACTTTCCAGATCCAGAAAACTATTTGATGAATGGTTGTTTGACCTGAAATTTAAAAAAAAATATGTATATATGGGTGCAACTGGTGTGGTTTTATTGTTCATGAGTCTCTTTTCCGTGTATGCAGGAACATATTAGTTTATTTTGTATCAGCGAAAACTAATTGTGAAGTCACAGGAACGTCACACACATACAGTCACGTACAAACCAAAGGACTAACCCCTGAGTCTTTGTCTGCACGGTGTAGGTGGTATTAGGACTGGCACGGGGACAATCCCACCGCAGGAGGCATCCTAAGTCCAGTGATTCCACTGCAGTGTAGCAGACTAACCCACTCGACCCTGGAAAGTTCGCACGAAACCCGCACACAAAAATAGCACAGTCACACAGATGCCCATTGACCCGTTAAGTCCAATTGTCACAACTTTGTTAACGCCATCGAGGAGGCTTACTGAAACGCAGGAAGCAGCTACAGGAAAGTGGAGTTAAAAAAAAAACACCAACTGTGATACGTTAACCTTCAGTACTCACCGCCGACGAGCAGGGCGACCATGACACACAACCCCACCTGACCTCGCATTCGTCTCCTGGTTGCACCTGGCGTCCCCGCGGCGACTCGGTGACCTCTGGATCGCGATGGTGTTAGCCTGTACGATACTGGAGGTGACTGACTCCCTTTAAAGCAAGACACTGACGAGGAGATGGACTAAGCTGCAGGGGAGAATGATAGGCTGGAGTCAGCAGGAGCGTGGAAGGGGTGGAGAGATAAGGATTTAATTGAAGATTTTGTAAGAGAGAGGAAAGGCTGTAATCTCCTTAGAGAGTCTGAGACAGTTGGAGGAACATGATTTGAAAAAAAAACTAAAAAGTACTAAATTGATGTTTTACTGTTATTATTAACCACAGAACCGACCAAGTAATTTTAATAACGTGCCAAAACTACACACTTCCTGTCTGTGTTTTTCCTTTTTGTCCATCTTTTCAAATAGGAATGCATGTCTGAATTAAATGTTTGTATTTTAAAGATTTAATCAGGAGGAAATTATGACAAACATCAGCCAAATACTGAAAATTTTGGACAGTAGTTTTCCTTGCTAAAAGTCAAAGTCATGTGAGTCACATACTTTTTACTGTGTTGGTGAAACGTTTATCAGATAATGGTTTTTTCCTTCTTTGAGTAAACTGTGTGCACAATTTAAGTGTGAACAGGACAGTAAATCGTGAAAAACAAAAAATACTGTGCACAGCGTACTCGAAACGGAATAAAATAATTAAATCACATTTTTGTGAAGCTGTGGGTCGTGAGATTATTATTTATTGATTTAAAGGTATAATGAACAGGATGTGATGCTACACAACATTCAAAGGTGGAAAATCCAACTCATTATACCTTTAAGTATTTTGTGCACACATTTTAACAAATAAAAATAGAGTAAAATGTATGCATGACTTATAAAATTCACTAATTTTCCCTCAAAATCGCAAATGTTGTCAAATGTCAGCCTCGTGGTGGTGGGAGTGGAAACGTCATCTATGCAAGATAAACAATCTGCACAGATTGATACATGTCAGGAGTCTATCTTTTTATTCAATGCCATCTTTAAATAATAAGAATCTGTACATCTCTTAAGCAGGTCTTTGACCATTCATTCCCAAAAGTAATGACATCAATAGTTTCCTTATTAACAACAGTAATACAGTTGAAGTGCTTAACCAGGCAACCAGAAGGGCCAATAGAGACCATACAGCAACAAAAGAACGGTGTACAGCACACACACTCTAATCTTTCCTCTCACAGACCACACACACACTGAAACATTCAGCCTCTCACACTGAATCCATCACACACACACACACGCTCACACTCACACACACAGCAGTGCACCATACACCTCTTAATAATTAAAGACATTAGAGCAAAAAAAAAAAAACAAAAAAAACAACTGCCTGTTCATTCAGAAACAGCACCAAACATGAAAAAAATCATTGCAGCAGTAATAATACTAAGCTTAACATTCCTCTTTTCAGCATCATCGTCATCATGAATATCAATATCATCTGTCAAAAGAATCTTTACATCCGCAAATATACAGGATCCAACCGACTTGGCCCCAAACCGGAGTGTTTACATGCTGAACAGTTCAGGATGCTGCCGATCATCAGTCAGATCTGCGCGGGCACGGCTGACGTCTTAAGTCGTGTCGCCCTCAGCCCAGCAGAGGGCGACATGCAATCAGCAGCCGGCAGAGACACCACTGCTTTGTCCCACAGCTTCCACAGTGAAAGTCAACCTGCAGTAAACCGATGTGGACACTCAGAGCCTGCTCGGCACCGAGAAAAAAAAAAAAAAAAGTCTGGAAAGTAAGCAGGGTATTGCTGCGTTAAAATCTGTGCAAATTCAAAGAAGACCCACTTAATTTCCAGGGAAGAGCTTTTGGTGCAGAGTTTCCACGTGTCTTTTCTGTCTGTATTTGGTGTTGGAGAGCTGGAGTTTATGTCTGCGCCCCCGGCAGGGCGAGTCCCGGCTCCAGGCTGGTGGTGGTGGTTGTCGGGGTCGGTGAAGGCGGCAGGCCTTTTGGTCCCGGACAAAGCAGCCCGCGAGAGGCTGCGTGGTCCCCGTTCAAGTTCTTGTAGGGGTTTCTGCGCGGCGGAGCTCTCAGACACATGGAGGGGAAGCGCAGGCCAGCGAGGCAGCAGCCGGGGCAGGAGATGACCTCCTCCTGGTCCAGGGAGTGTCCGCTGCCGGAGCCGAAGGGGGACGAGCCGGCCGGGTCGCTGGGTGGAGAGTGGTAGCCGTTGTTGTTGGTTGAGGTGGGAGCGCCGGGGGTGTTGGTGGTGGTGCTCCATCCCAGAGGTCGACTCACGACCACGTTGTTGTTGTCCAAATGGGAGAGCGGAGGCAGGCAGGGGGGCCCGTTGGAGATGGCCGACCCCCAGCCATTGGAGAAGGGAGGGCTGGAGGGCTGGAGGGGAGTGGAGGAGTGTGACGGAGGAGAGGAGAGTTTGGAGCAGGGAGACGAGCTGCCGTCTTGCGTGTCCGGCGAGCTGGTGCAGTCCATAGGCTCCTCCCCCTCCTCCTTCTCTGCATCCAGCAGGTTCAGCGACAGAGGTTCGAGGGACAGAGGAAGACCTGAGTCACCCGACACACGAGCCCCGCTCCCCTCCGCGGCCTCCTTCCCTTCTCCCAGCAGTCTCTCCTCTTCGCTCTCCCCGTTGGTTTCCCCGTTGACAGTGTCCATCTCCGACATGGACTCCTCCTCGGTGAGCACAGTGTTCGGCGCCGACGTGAGGTTCGGGGGAGGCGTGCACGGGAGCGAGTGGCAGCGGCGGTGCCTCCTGGGCTGATCGCCGCCGTCGGTCTCAGACGCGGAGGCGTCGTCGCAGTCCGGCGGCGGGGGCAGGGTGAAGGTGAGGGAGATGACGGACTTGCTGGGGGTGTCGAACAGCTTGATCTTGCCGCCCTTGAGGTCCTCCCGCCGAGAGAAGGGGTTGACCCGAGCTGGGGTCGCCAAGGTAACAGAGGCAGGCGTGTCCGGGGGGTGGAGCATGTCGGACTTACTGCGGGAGAGACGAGGATCCGACGGGAGGCAGAGGGATCGCCTTCGTAGAGGGCAAATTACTGGAGAAACAGCTTTAAAGAAGAAGGAAAAAAGTAAATCCTTAATATTAATTTGCAGGAATAAAATATATTTAATTGCTCAAATCTTTTCAGGACTCACCTTTCAGTGTTGATTCTTCTTTCTGTTTCCTCTCAGCTTGCCTCCTCTCCAGCTCCACCACGATTTGGGAGAAGGATGGACGGAGCTTTGCGTTCATCTGGTGGGAGGGAGAGACCAGCAGATTGAACAAGAGCATGAAAGAAAGAAGAGACTGTTTGGAGAAAAAAAAAACAAAAAAAGACAACTGCAGTGCAAAATGACGAGATGTGAATTAGCTACGAACTTGGCTGTGGTGTTAGAAGGTGGATCTGCCCCTCCCACTGTGATGCCAGCCCATTTTAAAACATGTAATCTGTGACATTTCTGACTCCATCCATCTTTTGTAATAAGCGCTTTCAGGCATTTAAACACGGGTTGCAGAAATGCTCTGTTTAAACATGACGGGGCCATTAAGGATAAATGTACAATGCTCCAGCAGTGTGTGGCATTCGGGATAAAAGAGGCGACGCAATAGCTGCTTTTCCCTTCTTTTAAGCAACACTGTAGACACTGATAAATGTTTGTGTCCGTTTGATCATCTATTATTACGTGCCATGCACTGAATTGCCAGTTTTTTAGGCACATGAAGCCAAAACTAGAGCACTCCAGTAAAGCAATCCTGCAATGAACCCTACATTCATGAAGGTTATAATGTTCAGATTTAGTTGACATTGTTTCAGAGAGATAATGATTCAACTGTGTGGTCCTTTTGGAGGATGCAGTTATTGTGCAGCACTACATTTATCCGACACGAAGCACACAGAGAGCCTCCTAAGACTCTCTCCCCATCGTCAAATCACCAAAAATAGGCGCAAGGGTCCCTGCAGCAAACAAGAATAAACAGGGAAGGCAGGGAGGAAATAACTCATAAACGAGGGGCTGTGTGTGTGTGTGTGTGTGTGTGTGTGTGTGTGTGTGTGTGTGTGTGTGTGTGTGTGTGTGTATTAGTGTTACTCACATTACAGCAGGCGATGGCCAGTTCCAGGAAATCAGGAGGACAATCTCCCACCATCGGCTGAAAGGCCTCCACATCCAGACCAAAGTCCTGTATGAAAAAAAGGGCAATTACAAACTCTGATTTTGTTTATTTCAAACTTATACAAATAAAAATGTTTACTTCTTTTAATTAGTTTTAGGAGCCCTTTCAGTGAGCTTGTACTGCCTGACAGCTGCTGTACTATCAAACGTCCACAAGGGGGAGAAATGTTCACTGAGGCTGTGCCCTAAATCCATATTAAGTGTATAAGATATGTCATTTATTATAATGCCGTGTGCCCCTATTATGCCTACAAGAAATAGTGTAATATGTGCACAGGTGGATATAAAACAGTATTTTTTGTGCCATTGCACAAAGAGAAAAGCTTATTTTTATTTAATACTGTTTTTTGGTTTGGATGTTTCTGGAGCAGTTTCATCACCATCTGCAGCTGCTGGAAACGCCCCCATTTTGTGTGAGCGCTGCATTGTGGGACAACAGGGAATATGAGCAGCACACTGAAAAATGACACAGCTTTTTAAGTTTGTGCTGATTTGTTATGAATATCCTTAGTTTCACACATCATACTGAATAAAATATGTATGTAATGTGGAATTTGATCAAATGATGAAGTGAAGTGTGCAGGAGATTCACACAGCAGCATCAGGAACTTAAATTATGATTGCATGTATCAAACACTGCTAAAGGTTTCAAATTAATTAACATTCTTGTCATGCAATCCTCTTTTAAAGATAAGAAAGTCAGCTTCCTGTTAGTCCAGGATAGCAATCAGCACTTCGATTCAAAAGAGAGATATCCACCATATTGTACATATTAAAAAATATCTCTGCGATGGTGAAACTGCCGCTTAAAATTACAAGTCATTTTGACATTGCTGTTTGCACAACAATCGTGTTTCGGAGGTGCTGTTGAAATGACTTGCAGAAACTCACCATGAACTTGCAAATCATTGTAAACAACAGCTTTAGTAACAAATGACATATTACTGGGGGTGTACGAAAAGGAAGGTGCGTGAGATGAAGGGACGGGCTGTCATCGGTACCTCAGCACGTGGCAGGATGTCGGGGTCGGCCTGTATCCTCGCAATAATCTCACACAGGATGATCCCGTATGCAAACACATCCACCTGCAGAGAAAAGAAGAAGAGTCGCTGAAAGAGGTACACATCGAGAGCGAAACTAAAATAAAACAGGAAGACACAAAGCTTGGTTAAATGAACTGATAAATAGAAGTTATTTGTAAGTGTAACCAAATACTCTGATAAACTATGTTTAAGTTTTGCGGTTATGCAAATTTGTCTTCTTTTTTTTTTCTTTAATAAAAAAAAAGGTCATAAATACGAACCTGAATAAGTGAATGATGTGGACTTGTATTATTTTTCCCCAACATAATCTAAAAATATGCACTAATCTGGATCTGGTTTAAGATAATTAGCAGTTTCTTCTAAGCCCCAGCAGGCTGCATAAACACAGAAAATGTCATCATCGTCCTTTAAATGAAATCCTAACAGGCCTGTCAGGATTTCCACTAAGCCACGCAGAAAAATACTGGGAACTCGGGCCAGGAAGTGCGCCTCTTACATAACTAAATTCCTGTTTGCCCTTGACATAATAACTGATTTATTGAATATCTATTGCTTAACTTCACCGCCTTGGTTTATTTGAGCGTCTTTCATCATCGCAGCAGCTGTGGACCTTGAACTCCTGCGACAATCTGCAGCTGGAGGTAAGCAAGGAAAGCGATCAGTCAGTACCTTTTCATTATACACTTCTCCTCTGAGCACCTCCGGGGCCATCCAGTAGGGGGAGCCGACGACAGCCAGAGGCTCCTGGTCCTCGTCCTCACTGCAGGGGGGAAAGAAGGACAGAGGAGAGAGGGGAGCTCCATGTTAAAGTCAAAACTTTCAACTCCATCTCACAACACACAAATTCAAATGGATTATATTCAATTTTTAAAAAATATCACCACTTGGGGAAGAATAATGTGTCATAATTTTTGAAGGATCTTGTGATAATTTTTGTAATGTTGCTATGAAGAAATAAAAAAAATTATACTTCTGAATGAGAAAATGGTGAAAGTCAGAGGGCAAAAAGCTTTAATAATCAATTAATTGTCCCTTTGCAAATATTAGTGATGGTGTTGGACATGTGAGCATTTTTTTATTGTTCTGACATTTTATAGACTGAACAGTTATCCTAAATAAAAAATGGATGTATTAAAATAAGTGTTTCTTTAAGAGTTTTGACCGGTTAAGACAAATAATCATTCAACAGCACAGATGGACAGAACAGTTGTTATGCTCTCAGTAAGGTCAGTCACTTAACAGATAAATGACATCTGAACATCTTTGTTAGATCATGTTTGTTTAAAAATATTTGAACTCCCAAATGCTCTTGTGGAAAAAAACCTGAGACATTTGATGCAACTCGTCTGATTTATTTTATAAAATATAATCCAATTAGTCAAGTTATGGAGATTTTGTGTGGTAATCAGTTGCTATTTTGACAGTCAATTAATCCTTTCAGTCATTTTTAGGGCATGATAATAAACATTACGCAGTTCCAAGTGTCTTTTTCTGCTTAAATATCCTTGGATATACTCTGCTGGTTGGACAAAATAAGGAATCTGAAAATGTCACCTTGTGCTTTTATGCACTTGGGATTTGTTATTTTTCACTATTTTTTGAGGAGGGGAGGATTAATGAGAAAATAATCAGCAGAATAAAAACAACCCTGGAGTAAAAAGGCCTCGGGGTCAACAGCGACTTCACATATTCAGATATTTGCATCGTAGGAAAATGCTTATTTCCAGACTTTCACAGAGAAAGGTCCCAATGGTGACGCAGGGGAAATGATGAAAAGCATAACTTTCCCTTCAGGAGGTTTTTCAGAAGAGACGACGACAGCAGTGGATAAACAAACGGCCGGACGGGCAGGCGTCACGCTCCATTTCATTAACGCAGGACTCAATCGAGAGAGGTTTTATGGGGCGAAACCTGAGTGTTTGTGTGCACGTCCTCTGTCTGCATCCAAGAAACTGCACTGTTTTTCAGTTATGAGGAGATATTGTTGTGAAATTTAAGCTTAATAAAGAAAAAAAAGGGAAGGAACCCACGAATGTGCAAGGACAACACACACACACCGCAGTGTCAGATACTTCCTCTGTGTGCTATTTCCATCTGCTACTGTGGGCTATGATACTGCAAAAAAAGAAAAAAAAAAAAACAGAGGGGGAAGTGATGGCAGAGGGAGAAACGAGGAGCCGAGACGCTCGCGGCTCCCAACATAAACAGCACTCGGAGGAGCAGGGAGAAAAGGGAGCGCGTGCAGAAGGCAACGTGGGGAGAGCAGCTGATCGGAAAGAGTTAAGCGGCGACACCAGAGGCATGATGGGAGGGTAAAGGACAGGAGTGACTTGTTGCACGAGGGGCAGCAGAGATCCAGGCAGCAAGAGCAAAAGCAGGAGGACTGGAATAGTTTGACCTTATTTGGAGTGCTTTTCCTAAACCCCCTTCATCTCCTCTCCTGCTCTCTGTCCATCCTTCCCTCCCCTCCTTCATGCCACAAGCATACAGGGTAGCACTCCAACACAAACACACACATTCGAGAAACGCTGTCAGCATTGTCAGCTCTCCGTTCCGCTACAGGATACGACAGTGTTTGACCAAAATATAAAGCAAACATGCCCTTGAAATCAGCGGAAACGCAATTTGCCAGCTGCTATTGAATCAGAGGCTGAAGCAAACATGTTCGATATCTGCACGTATGTTAAAAAACAAAACAAAACAAAAAAATGACGCACAACTGTATGCATGTTTAAAATATCAACTTTTGAGCTCATTTGAAGTGAAAACAAAAAAAATTCTGCAGGACAAAGTGAAAAGCATGAAAATCAGCAAGCGTTTCCCCAGTGACGGTAACACACACACACGCCTGTGTAAACATAAAAAGGTGACGGGGCACAAACAGAGCTGGCGGAAACGAACGCACCCCCCCCCCCCCACACACACACACACACACACACACACTGACAACACAAAGAAAAGGGCAGGCCAGGTTACAGTGGCAGCTGTGTCGTCTCAACAAGAGCTGTGTGTTTACTAAATGACTTCAGACGGGGCGGCGAGCGGAGGACAAGGAGTTAATGGGACGTAACCGTGAATCTGTACGTGTGTGGGCATCGGCCTCGACCATCCAGTTGATGGTCTGTGTTGTTATTGATCCACTGCCTGACTGTTAATTCATTTATGGAGAAACAACATTCAGACAAAGTCAATCTACTAAAGATCTGACCTACTGGTACTCCATGAGAATATTTTCACTTAGTCTTAAATACACTTAGTCTCTTTCTTGCTGAGAGAAGCCTGAAAGAAGTGATAAGTCTCATATCTATACATTAAAGTTGCTAAAGTCAGTATTTGTAGACCAACAGTGGCTCAAAGGATTATGTGCATGTGAAGCAGTGATAAACACAGAATTATTTCTCAGCTCAACAGAACTTTACGACATCTCTTCGCCCATTGTTTTGGCTTTATGACCCACAACTTTAATGTTTTGGTTCAGTCTCAGTGCCGCAGCGGCCGGGATATGTTTTAGCTCAAATAAAAAGCTCTGAAAACCTGCAGACTATAAACTTCACACGACCTGCTCGGCATCAAACTGCAGACGGACGAAGTTGGCGACTGGCTGGTGAACACAGCGGAGCATTTTGTTCACCTGCCGCACTTTTAACCACATATTTGGTCAAACTTTTAGTTCAAAATTTTCAGTTTTCAGCTTGTTGTGAAACCATCTCAGTTTAATAACGATGCCTGTACAAGATCTGCATAAGCAAATGCAGCTTTCTGTTTCTAATAGCTGTTCTTAATAAAAACGGTGTTAAGGTTTTCTCTCGCTGAATTTGAGTTTCATCTGCCGCTAACTGGCGTTAGGTGAAACTGTCCACAGGGGCAGAGCGAGCTGCTTTGTCCACCGTTTGGAGATGTGTCGTCACCGCAGAACCAGCTGAGGGAAATAAAACTGGACGGCTGTAACTCCACTGGTCATTTATAGTCGGCGCAGACCGGCGATGAATAAAAACGCGCCAAGCAAATGTCACTGCACATTAAAAAAAAATAAACAGCTGCAAATGCAGAGGAGGAAACGCAGAAAGACGGAGCAGGAGCAGATTAAATATGGACACCACCGCTGTGAGTCAAGCTGCTGTCTGCCCACCACCTCTTCCCCCTTTGAGATGTCGCTTCACAATATTAATAAAAGTTCCCAAAAGAGTGACTTATGATGGAGAGGGGAGCCATGCACACTTTGGAAAACCCCAACAGAGTTCTGATGTGACTCATTTTTGTGTGTGATTGTGTGTCATCTGAAGAAAAAAAAAAGAGAGAAGCTGACATTTATGAACACTTTGCTCCGACAGATATGAGCATGAGCGATAAATGAGACAGAAGGGAGAAGTGGAGGAATGTAATTTATTGAGCGTGACTTATCTAATCACTGAGTGTTGATAGAAGTTATGATGAATGGACCCGCTATGCACTGACCTGTAATCTGGTATTTTCTCCGCCAGGCCAAAGTCTCCCACCACGGCGGAGCACACCGAGCCCTCCCAGCGCACCAGGCAGTTCTAAACAGAGGGGTCAAAGGTCGCACAGGTCACCGTTTCTGCTGCAGTTTGTGAGGATCCTTGTGTAAATGGCTGCATGTGTGTGCATTTTAACAGTGATGGAAGATTTTTTGGGTCATGTGCTATTAAAAAAAGGTTTTCAGGTGACTGTTTTGAAGTTTTCAGCACTAAAGCTGAGACTTGTTGATGCTCCTGTACTGTCGCAATTTCGACATGAACAGAATTAGTTTAGAAATCGTTTATTTCTGCGCCATTCACCAGCATTAGGTGGGTATTTCACCATGTCAGCCTCTCAGCAGCAACACGACCGCAGTCATCTCCTCAGATCTGATCTGCTGCAACAGTTTCCAGCGTGTCAACATTTCCTTTGTAGATGTTGTGTTCATACCGCAGACGCTTTTATTTCTTCCAAATGTCACATTCAGAATTCAGACAATGAAATCAATTATAGTGTAATGGGTAAGTAAAGTGTCTTTTTACTACAGTGAATAGGAGTGGGTTAGGGTTAGGGTTAGGGTTAACCCTTTCTCCCTTAAATCTGAACACAAGAACTCGGATGTTGTAGTTTTTTTTCTATTTTTACATCATCTTTGTAGTCGACATCAGCAGAGTAAACTGTGGTCTCATCGGGAGAAACAATCCTCCAGAGACTCCCGGTTCACCATATGGCAATTAGCTGGTAATCTAATTAATTGCAAGTTTGTATGCTCCACTATATCACAGTATAAATCAAAACAGTAAGAGCCTTAAAGGTGACACCAGCTTTAGCACCTACTCATGATTCTAACAGGGGGGATTAAATCTTGGGTACTTGTTGGTATACACTGTGTACTCAATCAGATTCTGCCAGATCAAGTTGCTATCTTACCCTGGATGCATAATGTAAAATAATAAAATAAATACAGAGTGACCTTTTATCTTCACATTTTAATTAATCTTTTTTTATTTCAGATGCTCTGCCTGCTCATGAGCGGTCATTTTTCACTCTTTTCTTTGCATGCAAAGACCTCAACCTTGCAGCGCGTCAACATTAACATTAGCTCCCAGCTGCAAAAGCCGACTCCTGCTAATTTTAGGTCAGTTTAGTTTCTTGTTTCAGTAGCCTCCTGTAAACTTGCATATTAATTTTTCCATTCAAAACCTTTCATCCCACGGTGCAACATTTTCCACATTGAAACGCTCTAAATCTGCACTCAAGCTTTTTGTTATTTCCAGCACCTACATTAAAGACGATTAAATCTGCAGTAACGGGACTCGAATATCTGTGTTCACTTCTTCTGGTTGGGCGTCCATATGTAGGCGACTGTGCGCGTATTGCATGTATCTGGAGTCCCTGTGGAGGATCAGTCTGCTCTGATGCTCAGTGATGTGTGTGTGCTGTACGTGGGCACTGATGCGTGGGTGTTTGTGCTGCGCGGCGTCACCTTGGATGTGAGGTCCCGGTGGAAGATGCCCTTGCTGTGCAGGTACTGCAGTCCCCGGGCGATGTCCAGGGCCAGTCTGAGCCGCACGCTCCACGACAAGTACACGTCGCTGCCCAACAGCTGCTCCAAGTTACCGCCGTTGATGTACTGAATGAACAGCAAGAGGGGGGGGGGTCGTTATCAGCACATAAACAAATCAACACACACCGAGTTCACTTTCATTCTGCTTGTTGATGTGAAAGATGCTTCACATATTGTTCTGGGAAATTGGAACTTAAATGTCTCGCTGGTGCTGCACAGAAACACACTGCAAAAACTGTGCCATTCAACTTGGTAGCTGTTGTGAGTTAGTACATTTCTTAATGTTTAATCTGTGTCAGTGTGGCTGGGATTGCTTTTTTTTTTATTAGGTACAAGACAGGCAGTAACAATTTCAATATTACATTAATATCTAATTATTCTAATCTATCTACTTATTTTAAAAAATATACATATGTTTGCTGGCTACAGCTTCTTACACGTGAGGATTTATTCTTCCTGTTTTATGTCTTGCTGACTATCTTTTTAATATAAGATTGTTTGTGTGTGCCAGTTTTTTTTTTTTTACAGTGACGATAGAAAGAAATACAAACAGGAAATGTGGGAAAGGATGTAAGTTATGAAACAAAGGTCACCACCTGGAATCGACCCGGGGACATCGTGGTTAAATGGTATGTACGTTTACCACACAGTGACCAGAATTTCCCCTTTTTCTGACATTTTATACAGTAAAAGGTGAACACGCCCTAAACACACGTCAGCTCTTAGACCACAAAAGTGATTTATTACCAATCCATTATTTTAAAAACCTCGTCTTTTTTAACCCCCGTACATCTGTTACGTGCTGACTTTTTCAGTCAATACAACATAACGACATGTCACACAAACACACAGCAAATCCCCTTTCATCCCCTGATCTTTTACCCTTTTGAATGTTGAGCAGCTCAGTTACCATGGTAACGTCAGGTAAAGCCATCACACGTGAAAAACAGGTGAAATGTCGTGAGCAGAGCTTCTCAGAAATCAGAAAAATTAGCAGCTCATGTTTATTTCAGTGACTGATTAAGAAGAGCGGATGTTTTATCGTTTTCCCAAACAGAACAAGAAATTAAAACATTAAGTAAGAATTTGATTTACAAGATTGAAAAAAAGGAGCAACAATCTAATCATGGAAATGCAGAGAAAGATTTAAATTGTGACGATTTATGAAACTTTAAAGTAATTCGCTCATTAGAGTCGGCGTTGAAGTCATAAATCTCCACATTAGTCCAAGAGAGACGTCATAAAATACTGAATAAGAATCTGGAAATCATTATATAAATGATTTAACTATTTAAGAGGAGAAACTTAAAGTATAATTTACATCATGAACATGCTGAGCAACAGCGTCTTACCTCTGTGAGCGCGTGCAGCTGCCCCTCGTGGACACACACTCCTATAAACCTGAAGGCAGAGTGGAAAAACACTTTAACAACAGAAGGGGGACAAAGCTTTCTACATGCAAAAACAGAAATATATATAAAAACATGGAAAGCATGTCAGGGATGAAATGCTTCGGTCACCTGAGTATGTTGGGGTGCGATAGTCGGTTCATGAGCTGGACCTCCCTGAGCATGTTGGCTCTGTTACTGGCCAGGATGTTCATCTTCAGAGCCATGACCTGACCCGACACGCGATGCTGCACCTGAAAATAAATAAAAACAAAAAAACCAGACAGAATACTTTTATATTTATTCACATCTGACTGTAAAATTATTTCCAAACTGTTGATGCAGCTTTGTTTGTGTAGAAAAAACAGAAAGACTTTGTGTCTGCAGCAGGTTAATGGTTGTTCCACATTTCAAAGTAACATGACGGTGTAAAGTGTTATTTTAAACGCTTCACAGCACACATATAAACAGCACATATAACAGATGTGCAGCTAATCGACGCAGACCTGCAGCAGAGTGTGTGTGATTTATTACAAACCACATAAATAACATCAGTTAACACCACCTGAAGTAATAAAATGAAACTGCGACACGCCGCAGAGCGCGATGAACGCCCAGGTGCTTTTGGAAACCAGCCAGCGAGACATTAGCAGGTCAGTCGAGTTTCTTCGTTTGTTTTGGCTGCTTCTCTGCCCCGACCCGCTGCTATGGTGATGGCTCCGTCTGGTATGGTAACCATGGTGACGCGACATGCTCATCTCTCCCCCTCGGGCTGCGCGTCGGGAGCACATTTGCTTGGCAAGTAGTTTGACTTCCAAAAGAAACTCTCACAAGCAGCAGACGAGCACTAAATACTCTGGCAGAGTGTGCAGAGAGAAGTCAAGAGGTGTTTCTGCGTCTGCCTGTGTGTGGTTGTGTGTGTGTGTGTGTGTGTGTGTGTGTGTGTGTGTGAGAGCGCGTGTACATGCGTGCGTGTGTGTGCATGACTAAAGTGAGAAAGCTGAGCACTGTCTGTGTAATTATCTGTGTCAGATACTGTAAAAGTGAGAAGACGCAAGAACATTTACAGTTTCTTAATTTATGTTTCTAATATTCATTTCTTAATCTTTTTCAAATGTTTTTAAGCATACATTTTTTATTGGTGCATGTTCTGATCTTACATGTTAAAAGGGCTAAATCTGTATTTGTTTCTAACTTAAAAATGACAAGAGCCTGTTTCAGAGCTGTGTGTGCAAACATTAATGATTTAAACATACCATAACATGATGAAAAAAGTCATCTTTCATTCTGACCTATTTGTTGTGTTGTATGGCAACACACATTAAAATGTGTCTGAAGCACCAAATAATGAGAAAGCCCAAGTTTTGCTACATGCCAACATGCCCATAAAGACGATGCAAACATGCCGGTCAAAGTGTTTAGTTTGTCAGCATGGTGACTCTTGTTAGACAAGCTGATGGAGTGCCATCGGTTTTCCAGGTTTCTGGTCATAAACCAACATAACTTCTGCAACAGATTTCACGGCCAACCCACGCAGACAGTCGAGACGTTTCCTCTCAAGGCCACACGTGAACCTCGTTCATCCTCCTGCGACCATGAATTCACTCAGTTTCCCAGCAAATTCACTGGATGGTCGAATCAAAATCTTGTTACAAGATTAATTTGACCTGTTTTAGATGTAACTTTATTTTAAACAACCAAATCAACCTTTGTGTTTAGATAACATTTAACTTCTTCTCTTCTATTTCTCAAATCAAAGTATGTGTTATTGCAATCAAAACTTCTGTCATGTCGGCATCAGTGTTGAAGATTAACAGTGAATAATCGCAGGCTGTGATCTCATGTTTTGCGGCTACACTTGTTTGCATCAGGAATCGAGCTTTTAATGGCCGACTGCACACCAATTTCCCCTCCAGCTAATAATAGAGCAGAATCGGCCCTGGAGGGGTTTCAGGTTGTGTCTTCATTAGAGACACGAGTGTGTAATGAAAGAGCGAGCGAGGGAGGAGGAGGAGAGAGAGCGAGTGGTCGCGGCCTGAAGTCAAAAGTGTTGAGCTGAAGTCGGTGTGACACTGGCCCGGATCTCAGCTGTGCTCTGGATCAGAGTGGTGATGGAAAAACCACAAAGCCTATTAGAGACCAGACGAGAGTGCAGCGTAATGCTATTAATACACACACACACACACACACACACACACACACACTAAGGCTACCATGGTCATCCTAACAGCCAGTCAATGAGAGTCAATCTCCGCCGCACTAAATCCGTTCTCCACAAAGCCACTTGAGGACTTCAGCCAGTGGCCAAGTGCTGCACACATGCATGGATGCACACATGTAAATCTATCACTCAAACACACACAGACACTCTTCAGTAGCTGCTTCCCTCTTGCAGAAAGGAAATCGGAGTAGAAATTTAAAAACACACAGCCGGACAGCGCGGAGCAAGTGCAGGACTAATCTCTGCCTCTCTTTATATATTTACAGCACTTAGGAGGATGAGGCAGACCGGTGGAGTCTGAAGCTCTGCAGCCGATTAAGAGGTTTCTTTATTCTTTATACACACACACACACACACACACACACACACACACACACACACACACACACACACACACACACACACACACA
>JBAJHX010000042.1:5675259-5686393 GCA_037176925.1 Amniataba percoides
ACACACACACACACACACACACACACACACACACACACACACACACACACACACACACACACACACACCTTTCCTTTGAAGAATATTAAAAAGAAAGATGAAAAACAGCACCTGAAGGATTTGTCTCGACACGTGTGCTCCCTTCCTTTTTCCCCACTTTTTGTCTTGCACTCTCTTTTTTTTTTCCCAGCTTGCACAACTGCACACTGGAGAGGTGAATGGCTGCCTGTCTGCCCGCCGCGAGCCTCCATTGATCTGCACCGAGGACCGAAGCTCAACAGCAAGCAGGAGGCCCGAGCCTTTGAAGCCCAAGTGCGGGACATCTATTTCAAAGCCTGAATGCAAGCGAGTGCGCCATGTACCCGTTAGGGACCGCTAAGTTTAATAAACATCCGAGGAGGCCTTTCTGCAGAACAGCCGGGCCTTTTCCTCTGAACCTAACGAGGATGCGGAAACAATTGCTCGCACAGCGCCGTCTGCAAACTTTTTAAATATGACTGATAGCCGCAGTAACAATTTTGCATTTATATGGTGCTATGAAAAGGGCAAGTCGATCTGAAGATAAGTGGCAACTTGACAAGCCAGCAGTAAACACAGTGACATTTGCATGTTCATTGGCCATTCAAAGGGCAAAGCTGAGGGAGTGGCCTCAGAGGACCGAGCGGCCTGGAAGAGCAGAGGACGAGCACAAAGAACCACAACAACAAAAAGTCCAGTTTTCCTTCATTTCAGCTCTCTGTACATCTTTCATCCTAATAAACGTACATTTTCCTCAACTCACACCTTTCTTTGCTGTATGAAATCCTGCTGAATAACAGCTGACTTTCAGCCTGAAAACAATACAGCACACTTTATGTGTGTGTGCGTACTCACATCACACATTCAGCTTCAGAAACCAAAGATCAAACAAGTGCCTGAAAAGAGAGAAAAGAGAGAAAACACGTCGCTCCTTTTCCAGCGAGTCTTTGCTCACATCAACGAGAAGACGCTCTAATAATATCTTATCAGGGCATTATTGCAGACGCTTAATACCTCTTTGACTGTTTAATGTACAGATACCATTACTGACAATGAAGAGGAGGCTTCCTCTCAGTCTTAACACACAATTTGTCTGACTGCCAACAACTGGACTTTTGTCAGTGTTGAATAAAAGTGTCATTTCATGTGACATCTCTGCTTTGGGATTAGTTTAATGCACATTTTTACTCATTTAAACTGCACTTGGATAGTTTTTGGAGACCTTTTTTTTTATACTGCGCACTGAAACATGACACACCGACACCTTTGTTTGAAACAGGAGCGACGAGGAAAAATATCCAGTTACACTCTGCAGAACATGTGCATAAACTGCTCTAAAATCCCCTCAAAAAAACTCCAGATGTGCACATGTGGCGGCTTGTACATGAGCACAATAAACAAAACCAACCTGTCTACACTTCACATACTGTAGCATCCTTCCCAGCAATTACCTTTACATGCAAAGTGTGATTACACTGAGTATTTATTTTACCACCCCGAAGAAAATTGCACAACAGGAGCAGCAACCGACACTTTCATTTTGTACAAAAATAATGTTTCCAGAGCTCCAAGTGACGTCTCTGATAGTTTGTTTGGTCTGATCAACAAGCTCAAACCCTCAGTGAAATCTGTTTAAAATCATATAAATACACAGAAAAGATCTTTAGATTTTCCTTTCTAAATATCTATCAAAGCTGCTATGCATGTGTATCGATTGGTTAAATGAACAGTTTCATATAAAAAGTCAAGACTAAAAAATACTGACATGTTTTATTTACAGTTTCTCTCTCTGCACAGCTTTTGATTTTAAAGAGATTTCTGCTCTTTATGTGTACTGAGGTTTTTGTTATTATTGTCTTATCTGTCCTACACAAAATTTTTAAAAAGCATTCAGACTTTTATTTAATCATATCACATTTGATTGTAAAGTGAATGTTTTGGGCTTTTCATCTTTTGTCAGTCGAAACAAGACATTTGAAGGCGTCACCTGATGGCCTCAGAGAAGTCATCATTTTTCACTATTTTCTGACTGTTTTAACAAAATGATTGATCAATAATGGAAATAACAGCTGCACCTCTGTGATCCTTGAAGGCATCCTAAATGTGTTTTTTTCCCCCATTAAAACAAACTCTCCATTCACACATAATGCATGTTCAGCTGCAGCTCTTCACACTGTTTTATCTCTCACACCTTCTCGCAGCCTCCGTTAACAAAGCCAAGCTCATAATTAGCGTCTGTGCAAGTGAGCGGCGGTGTGACAAAAAGGGCAGGACGGCTGCTTCCTGAACAGAGGGGTCGTGTTGGGTTTCCTACACGTGTGCCAGATCTACCTGTCCTGACCCTCTCCGCTTACACACCAAAAACACACACACACACACACACACATCTTCTTACACAACATGTGGGTCACAGAGAACACGTGTGGAGGAGAGAGGGGCCATCAGATGGGACACACACAAAAATGAAACTTCCTCCTGAAACCGCTCAGCATCTCTTCTTGGTGTTTTGGTTTTGAGATGCTCTGGTTGCCATAGATACCACTTTGTTTCATTGATGTGAGGGATAAAGTGAAGAGGAAGCTCACTAAAAAAGTTTATCTCACCTCCATCCATCCATTTTCTAACCCGCTGTTCATCTTACCTCAAATTATCTCAAACTATCAAATAAAGGCTGAACTTTGGTGTCACCATGGAGACCTGGAGGATGTGATGGCTAAACCTGGAGGCTCTACAGGAAAGAAATCAAGTCATGACCCCCCTCTCTCTATTTTAATCTCTCTCTCTCTCACCTTGAAGACCTCGGAGAAGAAGCCCGCTCCGATCTTCTCCCGGCTGAAGTCGTCTAAGCGCGCCAGGCTGGACACGGCGCTGCGCAGGGCCCGATACGAGGACGGCCGGATCCGGTTGGTTCCGTGGACGCTGTGCATGGGCGGCTCGGCCTCTCCCTCCTGCTCCGGCTCCGGCTCGACCCTCTCCATCTCCATCTCCACCTCCAGCTCGGACGGCCCGGGAGAAAGAGAAGGAGGCGGGAGGAGGACGTGGGACGTGCGCGCAGGTTAAAATCCAGCCCGGCTCCTGCTGACAGTTCCCATGTCCGCCACAGGGGGCACGGCGGGGGGGCGTGAGGGAGGAGAGGAGAAGAGGGGGGAGAGGGGGTGGTCAGCTCGTTCAGACCCGGTTCGGCCTGTCGGATTCCTGCAGGTTTGGACTGGGGGGGGGTCCTGTTTTATGAGAGCGCGCAGCCGCAGCGGGGCGTCCTGCGGAGTCGGTGCGCAGTTTGGATGAAGTCCCTCATGGCGCAGCAGAGGAGGCTGAGAGGAAAGTGCGCAGGCTGCTGCTGTCTGTGCAGCCTCTCTCTCTCTCTCTGTTTCCTTAACTCCGCTCCTCCTGCAGTGGAAAAGGCCGGGACTCCCCTCCTCGCCTCCGCCAATCGGATCCGGGTCTCCGGCGCGCACGGAGCCGCCTCGGTGACGCCGCAGCCCGTCAGAGCTGAAGAGAGGAAACAGGGGCGTTAATCCAGCACGAAGCCTGACAGAAAGTCTCAATGTGCTGACTAACCGGTGATACCTGACCAGAAAATGACTTTAAGAAAATGATATTAACGATCATTAAGACGCACGAAGCATCATTGGAGTCTGACTGACATTTTATCTGAGTTTGAAATCAGAAGATTAAATTTGGAGCAAATAATCAAGTCATCAAGGTGAGAATAACAAAAAAAGGCATCAGAGTTTAAATGAGGCTGTTATCTCTGCGGTGATGAAAGATGTCGCCGGTCATTGTTATTGCATGCACTTTGCACGCACGCGCGCGCGCGCGCACGCACACACACACACACACACACACACACACACTCTCTTTAAGACTTGATCCAATCACCGGGGCAGTTCACAGATGCATTTAATGCCCCCTCCTCCTCCTCCTCCTCCTCTCCGTGAGTCGGACTGCGGCTTGTAAATTATGGATGCCAAACTGAGCCGAGTTAGTGAGCTCGGCTGTCACACCCCCCCTCACTCACACACACACACACACACACACACACACACACATATAAACACACACATGTAACATCAGCCTCATGATTCAAAGGGAAAAACGCTGACGCACCGGAGGGGGAGGAAAGACGCGTGTTTGGCTGCAGAGTGGGGTCGGACTCACCTGGCCTCCTCTTCCTCCTCCTCCTCCTCCACGAAACATAACCTCCTCTTCTCGCTCAGCAGCAGCTTTTATTGATTATCTCTTATTTATTGAACCGTCTCTGCGCCTTTACGCACACGCTGGTTTCGCTTTGGCTCCTCCTCGCCTATCTCCTCTCTCTTCCTCTCCTCTCCTCTGCTGTGGAGGGATTGTCCGCATGAAGGAAGAAGAGGAGCGGCGACTTTTGCTGCGTTTTATTGGAGGCGGTGAGACGGGGCGGGTCCACACGTGATCCCCGCAACAAAAAAAAGAAAAAAAAAAAGGAAATGCACCTGTAGGGGCGCAAAAACCAGCTCAGATCTCACCTATAAGACTGATGATGGGTTTTTTATTCACCTTATGATATTTGCACCCTTTTTGCTCGACAGTCTGAGCCATGACATCTATTGTATTGCACATTTTATTTACTCTAGTCTTGTTTCTTATTTCATATACTACATTATATTCCTATTTTTTAAACTTTTCATTGCCAAAAATGCTCCATGTAATTGTTGTGCACATGACAAATAAAATCTTAGTGGTGCGTCAGTATCCAAATTCTGCCTGTCTAAAGAAAATGCAAAAATTTGTGCAAATAAATCTGAATATACTGAATGGAGTCTCTCTACAGCCCTTATATGAATAATATCATTACTTCTCAAGTTCGCTCTGGATTCCTCAATTAATCCACTAATTTTCAAAGTGTATATGTAGGATATTAATTGTGTTTTTTACTCTGTTTCATTGTACTTTGAGATCATTGGTTGAGGCAATCAATGAGTATTAGCAACCAAACATACTTAAAGTGTCAAAGGTCACAGAGCTTTTTTATGCAGAATGGCTCCTTTCACAGTGTTAATCTGTTTTTCTAATTAATGAATACATGTAGGGGGATTTTAATGTGGTAGTTTATAAATGTGGAGCCAATTTTAGATACTTTTACAAATTATTATACAGGATATTAGTATATTGCATTATATCTCACATGCATATCAAATGCTTTTGTGTGTAAAAAGTAACTGAGTGTCAGTGGAAGTGATGTTTTGTCCAAGCGGATTAAATTAACTCGAAGACTGAGCCCAACAGCACAATTAAAGGCCTGTAACTCCCCGCTTGACTGTCTAAAAAGCTGCTGAGTGGACACTTTACAGTTGAAATATTGGAAATTAGCCTGATGGGAAACATTTAAGTGGTTATTAAATATTGTCCTGTGAAAAATGTACCTCAGTTTCTAACATATTTCTGCACAGAGAGGCCATTTAACGTCTGTATTGTATGTGTGTGTTTATGAAGCTGCAGATGTAAAAGCCATTTAGACAGGAACTCAAATGACAACAAACACTTATACAAGAAAATACAAAATGCAATCAGATGGATCAAATTCATTAGTGCCATAAAAGAAATAAAGACATTAAAGTAAAGCTCGCAGCCTGTTTTTGAGGAGAGCGTGGATATTAAGGCTCTTCACAGCTGACTGTGAACGCTGCGTGGGACACCCGAAGGTGCTGGATGCCAAACGGAGCCATAAAAAAGTGTGTCATACAGCGTCGAGCCATCTCACACCTCGCAGCCACATACCGACACACCGCTCACACGTTCAGCTCGAGGCGTGTGAGGTCGACGTCTTCCTGCTGAACAGAGCTCTCTGAATTATTAATCCATCGAGTTATTAGTTCAGGGGGTTTAAACGCAGAGGAAAAACACTAAAGTCACACCGCCGCCGCTGATAATAATATGTACTATTTATTATTTAGTGCTGCTGATCACTTATTCATCACACCGACTGTTATATTTGTTGTGTGTGTGTGGGGGGGGGATTATGTGCAAGCATTCATGCGTGTGTGTGTGTGTGTAGGTGTGTGTAGGTGTGTGATGAGGGATTACGTTGACCTCCGCTGACCTTTCCACCCGGTCCCACAGTTACTTTATCACCTGGTGGTTTTCTGTTCTCATCACCGGTCGATGACTCAGATAACTGAACAATCAACAAAACAAACGAACCAAAGTCCTTCTAACTTTAAAAGGTCGAACAATTGTTCTCACACAGAAAAGGGACATCTCTTGTTTGTTTTTAGATTTTTGTTACTATTAATTGCTTTTAAAAAGGTAAACAACACTTGGACCACCAGCTTTTGGATGGATCCTCAGTAACTTTTGTGCTGACCCATGCACTTCTTTATTAACTTTATTAAGTTTACTGCCACAAATAATGAATAAATAAATGCAAAGTTCCCGTCAGACTCGGCTGCCCTTTGTGTTTAAATGTCAGGATGCTAACATGCTAAATAGAGAGGGTCTGCAGGGTATAATTTAGCTCTGCTCTGAAGATTTTTCACAACAACGTCTGCTCACACGTCTTGGGGAGTACTGCAGCTTTAAAAAGAGATAAATTACCTCAAGTGATGTCATCTGAGTCGGCGTCGTTAATGTCTGAAGACTGCAAGTTTGAAAATGGAAGAAAAATCTGCTGAGTTAGAAAGAGGTGAGCAAACAAGGCCCACACCTGAACTGTTGGTGTTGGAGGTGCATTGTGGGTAACGTAGGCACCAGTTTGATCAGAAAGACAAATGAGTGGAACAAAGAAAATGACACCTTTCTGCTGCAGCTATTCTTTTTCTTTTAAACTGCCCACATCGAGTGTGACAATATCATACGAGTGAAACACTAAATCTGTGAGATGAACTCTTCATACCTTTGTCCATCTTGATAAATGATGAAAGGCTGTTAAAACACCAAGAACAATGAGGGCACTAAATAAAACGCTGTAGTTTATCTGAATGTTGTCAATAAATCAAACTAAACCAACTCACATTATTGACAAATCTGAATCAATATCTGATTTAAACACTCCTGTTTGTGTCTTCTACAAACAGAAGCTCAGTATCTATTTGAGCTTGCAGATTTAGAAAAACACCTCTACCTATTTTTTTCCCCCCATTATAGTAAGATGACATGCAGGGCTTAAAATCAATGTGAGTCCATCCTTCTTATGGGCTCACAGGGGACAAAAAAATGTATTTTAATGAGGCTGGTTCATTCAGATCCCCTGCTGGAAAGTTTTAACAGCGCCCGGTAGGAGGGGAATCAATAGCTCGCTTCTGCTACTGCAGCACCTGAGCTGCTCAGAGTCCCGTCAGACGACAGATCAGTCCCCACCGTATCAACTCAAACGGACTAAAACTGAGCTTTTGGGTGACTGAAAGGAAGCCCACCAGCTAACAGATTCTCACTTCATATGTTTATTTCTTACAGCACAAAGAGAATCTGTACTATTAAAAAATGATGTTCTGCCTTGTTAAAAGATGTTTGTCTCCCAAAACAACATATGGCTGCATCTCACACCTGAACCCCCCTCAACAAATCTATACAGGCTCCCAGTGAACGATGTAAATAAAACATGAAAAATATCTGAAATTCCAATTTCCACCCATACATCCAGGTCCGGACTGAATCCATATCCGAGCCTGCTGTGAGTCCCATCAGCGGTGACGGCCCCTCGTTAGGACTCATCTGTGGGTGCTAACGATCACACTCTCCCCTGCCCGGCCTTACAGGCGGCCAGGCGGGGGGCCGGGGGCCTCTGTAATTGGTTTTTGGAGCACACCAGCTGTTTCATGTGCCCGCGCGCCCGTCCCCAAAGGAGGAGCAGAGGGGTGCTCCCCATCGAACCCCACCCCCACCTCTTCAACAGCCCCCTCCTCCAGTGACGGATGAAAGACTCCTGCCAAATAGACAAATAGACGAGTAGAGCTGATGCTGAAGGGGGAGGCCACACTAACATATACAGTACATCATATATATAATTTATAATACAGCAAATGTTTTATTTAAAACATATGGACAAAATAAGCCACAATAATTAATAAAAAATTAATAATTTTATTAAAAATGTCCTGATAAATAAGCCGAAACATGTTTGTCTTTTTTCTGTTTGATGATTATTTTCTGTCAGAGCAGAGTGAACATACAAATCTTAGAATAAAACAAAACTGCTCTTTTTATATTAAGGTAATATTTAAGATTCAAAGTGACTAAATGAAGGGGAACAACCAAATATTTAGACATAGAAACATGCACCATGTTGCATTTTTGTACTTGTGTTGATGGTGTTAATCATTATTTGACCAGAGATTAACAATATAGATAAATAAATGCAGATTAATCTCTTATTTTTCTTTAACACATGATAACATAAGCACAGATCTATCAGAGATTATTAATTGTTCCTCTTCATACTGTAGGTAAACAGTGTTTTTAAGGTCCCGAATGTTTCATTTCAGAAATTTACGTTTTAAATATTTTTATTCTGCCTGTGACCTAATTTGACACGACAAGACACTTTTTAAAAGTGGAAAGGTCACTTTCACATCCAACAGGAAGTGAAAATGTAATGTTTACAAAATCTCCTCAAATACAGTTGGGGAAAAGGTTTTCAAGAAAATAAGATTAAGAATAGATAAAATCAATTAAGTAATAAGTAAGTAAAAGCTGTATGACGATAAACAAATGGAAAGAGTGAATAATAAACTGATGGGATAGCGAAAATATATACTTGTAAATAGATAAAATAAACAGAACAATAATGAAAATGTACAGTCTGAATGACTAAAGCAATCAAATATCAGTAGTATGACTGCATGTCTGTATAATATCATTTCTTTGTATGTTCTGCACAATTTCTGCAGTTATCTGCCAGTGGTTTTTGTTTAGATTTAATTTCGATTAAAGGCAGTTTTAATCTTCTCGGCAGATTTTGCATCACTAACCAATCTACTTAAACTGGATTTTAGTGGAAAATGTCATTGAGGCTTTACATACTTCTCAGACTGTGGCTAAATACATTGAATACTTGAAATTTCAAGTAATGAAAAAGGTCACTTAGCCGGCTTTATAGGCCCTGAGGGGCAGATATCGGCTCCCAGAGGTCTCCAGGGCAGCGCAGAGGTGCTGGAAAGTGAATCAGAGTGAAGTGCTGCTTCATCTGAAAGGAACAGTAAAGTAAATTACTGTCCACTCAGAGATGACTGGGACCAGACATCTGCTGTATCATTAGGGAAATTAAATGGCTGAATAACATATGTGGTGCACACGTCTTGCTACTGCTCAGAAAAAACGATGGAGATCAATACAAACGTGCCCAAAGCCGTCTTCTGTTGTCCGCTGACCCCAGATCAGTTTATCCTGAAGGCCTTTCACATTCCCATTAAACGCTGGAAAATACAGAAAAAACACAAAATTTTCTCTAAATAAAAGTGCAGACAGCAGCTCCTCAGTCAGATGCAAACACCATCACCTGTTTGTTTCTTTGTTTTTTCTCTCTTGTCCATGCACGCCCTGTGGTTGTCTGAGCCTCAGGTTTCGTCTTACAGCTCAGGAATGATCTGACTCCCCTCGAGGAGTGTTTACCTTTTAATTCTGTGACTGTCACTTCATCTGGCAGCTTGTTTTCTGCCTCCCAGCTACGTGTTCGCAGTTTGCGGGCAGACAGCTGAGTGCAAAAGGTTGAAGGGTTTCAAAGCGTGCAAAACGTCCACTTCCTTCAGTTGACAGAATTGGACATGAACTCACCTTAAATTACAACTTCCTGCCTCCGAGGAACTCAAAACCCCCCTAAACTTAAAACCGGCCGTGAAACGAGGTCACTCCTGAAATAACAAGATCAATAAACAGCTCAGCAGGGTGTTGCTGCCATTCTGTGGATATCATTGATTTATTATTGATTTCACATTTCTTTTATTCACTCGCCTCTACCCTTATATGTTGTTTCGACCACTTTGATAAATGCATGATCCCCTCTCATTAGGGAAACATGCATCAGGCTGATGTAGCTGCGCTTAAATAAGAGAGGACAGGAGCTGTTTTTTTCACATATACATGCAATCAATCTTCTCCTTGAATAAATCAGGTTATTGATCACATTACTCGACACGTGTTGTTAAGATGTTTTGGTTCTGTAGATGTTCATTTCAACCTAAAAACATGCAGTTTTAGCCAACAAACACACTGAAAAAAGCTGAATCTATGCAAGTTAAGCTGGTGAAAGTTGGTTTAACTGGTTTAACTATTAAAATCACATATTTTAATTAAGTAAAAAAATTAATACAACCAACCAAAATATTGTTTTATTATTTGAATTTTGTTACTGAGGCATTCAGAGAGTTGAGCTGGAGCTAATCTTAATATTTACATGTGTAATGTTCATTAAGTTTAATTTAGAACAAGGTTTTATATTATCATGTGTTCTGTATATGAAATAAGAAAACATGAGTAATATAGTATTTAAAATGTGTACTTATAATCAGAATTATGTAAATGAACATATTTAGTTCCACCACTGCATTTATTTATCTATTTATTTATTCTGGTGTCACCGGAAAATGAAGAAATGAAGCTACTGATGTGATAAAATGACACTCAGCAAAGATGATCAGATGTTATCATGAGCTGATTTCGATAAATGTCTTCAGATTTCGTCTCTAAGCGGCTGAGCGGAGAGCTGCTGGTGCAGCAGGAGCTGACAGTCACATGCAGACTGTATAGATCCTCCACTAACCCACTGACCTGCATTGCAGAGGCATTTTTTCTTTTCTCTACGTGCTCAGAAATCCAATGAGGAATTCAATTTTTTTAAAAATCAATGCTGCCCTCTACTGTTAGCAGACAGGTACTTCACTGTTTGGGCTGTCTGCAACAAATAGTTTCCCTTCTGACATTATTTACAGTCACATGAGGAATAAAGTAAATTATATCTTTGGATTATAATCACTGATGCGTTCATGTGCACAGAAACTTAATACTGCAGCCGATAAATCTGATGTGGCCTTTCTTCAAACTCGTACCATGTGCATGATGTTTCCTCAGAGCATATTATATTATATTATATTATATTATATTATATTATATTATATTATATTATATTATATTATATTATATTATATTA
>JBAJHX010000042.1:5687050-5710042 GCA_037176925.1 Amniataba percoides
TTATATTATATTATATTATATTATATTATATTATATTATATTATATTATATTATATTATATTATATTATATTATTAAAATCCTGTTCTTCTTGAGTTTGTGGTGGAATAGATGTTTGTTTTGTTACATTTTTATTTATATTTCTGTCCCTTATGAATGAAAACACAGGACATGACCATTCATTTCTTAACGTTTTCCACTGTAGATAGCATATAGAGTCTTATATTTTACTTTTTTTTATTTCAACCCCTAAAACATGCAGTATAAATGGATTTAAGTCTTCAGCTGTAATGTAATGCCAGTTTATACCTCAATTATACGCTCATCTCTGGCCTGTGTGAGGACGAAGGTTAATTTCTGGCAATAAAAGGCTGAAATGTTATTTCAAAATTTCCAACTCAAATCAGCAGGCACAATAGAGCCACTCATCCCACAACCTTTATGATAAATGCACAGGTTAAACTTTACCTTGGTTACCCTGGAAGCTGATATGGGTTAGTGTCAAGGTCAGCAGAATTATATACATGTCTTCCGGTATTTAATTTCAAAATAAAGCTCCTGCTGCCTACTTGGGCTTAAATTAAATAAAATAAAAAAAATCAAATCAAACATAAAACGAAATACAAATTAAGAAAAAAATCAACCACAAAAAATTGAATCATAACAAATTAAAAAATAATACGAAATATTAAATCAAATAATAAAATCAAAGGACAAAAAAGTTTATCAAACAATATTTGAAATAAAAAATCAAATAAAAAAACAATTAAATGAAAAAAATTCATTAAAAAAAATCAAATCAAATAAAGTAAAAAAATTGAATCAGATAAAATCGATTTCTTCAGAAATTAATTTTTTTTAGTTATATATAAATTATTTATATATTTTGCAATAATAATAATAATAATAATAATAACTATTATTATTATAATAATCTAGTGGTTTTATTTTGAAGGTTCAACTCCACTGTGTCTGCTCTGTGCTCACTCTCTCTACCTTCACGTATCAGCCGCCTCTCTCTCTCTCACACACACACACTCACACACACACATATATAAATATATATACATACACAGAGTCAGCTGCTCTTCCTCCGTCCTCTCTGTGTGTCTCTGCGGAGCAAACATGGCTCACAGCCGGCTGGAAAAGCTTCAGGCGTGGCTCCTCAGGTCGGTGCTGGGAGTCTTCTTCGCCCTGTTCCGCCTCTTCTCCCGGCGGGGACCCGACAGGAAGCTGCCGCCCGCCGCGGAGCCGCTGCTGGCCGAGTCAGCGACGCGCCTGGCCAAGAAGATCCGGAGGAAAGAGGTGCGTGTCCGGGGAGAGGCGGAGCGGAGAGCCGCTCACCGGGCTGCTGCCAATCATTACATAAGCTTCATTTTTTTTATTAACTTATAACTTTATTTATTCAGGAACTCACCCCGCTTCTCAGGTGTGTTTTTCTTTACATGTTTATAAAAAAATACACACCTGTGGATCAACTTCACGTGACACACAACATTAGATGGGCTCCCTGCACTGTTGTTATCAGCCAGGTGTGTGTGTTTGTGTGTGTGTGTGTGGACTTTGTGTGTTTGCATTAAACTGCAAGTCATCCACTGTGAAGTGAAGAGAAACACACAAATCACTTTTTTTTAACTCACTGCAGGGCTGTTGTAGTGAATATATGGTGCATATATGGTTTATTAATTATACTTATTTTTTTGTATTAGTTTCAGTTTGTGAAATGCAAATATCTTTTTCTTTTCTTTTTGTGACAGATAACCTTTGTAGGATGTCGTTATTATTGCATATTATAAACAGAGTGATGTGCAGCAGAATTTTTTTTATCCTCTCTTCATGCATTTCAGGACAAACCTCTTTGAAATGAATCTGGAGGAATGATTTTTTTTACATTTATGTGGTTTGACCTATTTTTTAATTCTTTGACTCGTGTTTTTTGTGTCTGCAGGTGTCGAGTGTGCAGGTGGTGCAGGCTTACATCGACAGGATCCAGCAAGTCAACCCTTTGCTGAACGCCGTCACCACAGACAGGCGAGAGAGACTCATCCCTCCTCCTGACACGTTGACCTTTAGCAGTTTATATCTAACTTACATATAGCAAATGTTTATTTTCCTCCAGGGCTGCAAAGATTATTCAGTCACTACATCTTTAAGCAAATATTTGATGGTTCCAGCTTCCAGGATTTCACACTTCTTATTGTTGAATATGATAATAAAGAGAATATTTTTTAGTTTTGGACTGCAGGTTGGATAAAATAAGACATTTAAAGGTGTAGCATTGGGCTGATTTTATGTTTTGATAAATTAATCCCTTGTTTATTTAATTATTATTCCTCGTTGTTTGTGTTTTGGAGCTAAATTGTTATTGATTCAGTAAACTCCTGTAGAAAATGTACTTGCTACTTCATGGTGTCGTATCTGATACCATCTTTGGAAAGTGCATTGATCATTATTCACAGTTTCCACTGTGATGCATAATCCTAAAATCAGGTCTTTTTTTAATCAGATATTGAACAGAATTGGGTCAAAAATAACTTTCTCTCTCTCCGTTCAGGTTTGACGCGGCCCTGCAGGAGGCGGCTCAGGTCGACAAGCTGATCGAGGAGGAAACCGGAGGGGAGGAGGTGCTGGAGGACCGGCTGCCTCTGCTGGGAGTCCCGCTGTCCGTCAAAGAGTCCTACAGCCTCCAGGGTAACTTCCAGAAATCTAATCCCCCGTCCGACACGCGAAACCTGGCACTTTACTTTGATTACACACAACAAGCGACCAGTTTGAGGCAGCGTTTGATCCTGATCACGTGTATCAGCCCACACCTGGTTACGATTTGGTCAAAAATATAACTTGACCTCTGATTTTTGCGTCTTGCAGGCATGCCCTTCACCACGGGGCTCATCTCCAGACGAGGAGTCGTGGCTGCCGTCGACGCTCCCCCGGTGGCCCTGCTGAAGAGGGCGGGCGCCATCCCGCTGGGCGTCACCAACACCAGCGAGCTGTGCATGTGGTGCGAGTCCCACAACCACCTGTACGGCATCACCAGAAACCCGTACGACCTGGAGAGGATACCAGGGGGGAGCTCAGGTCAGCGGAGGGTCTCTTTAAGGCGGGTTGGTTTCTACAGAGGGGCTCAGTGAGGGAGTCTCTTTGTCTCCAGGAGCCGCGGCCTGGTTTCGCCTGATAATCATGTTACAGGCTCTGGCTCTGGTTCTTTTAAAGAGGAGAAGGGGAAATCTGTGTGACAGGAAATGTGGAAAAAAAAAAAAACCTTTTGTGTCTCCAAATCGCCTCGAGTGATGTCACATGAGTCATTTGGAGCTGAAGTTTGAAAATGAAAACAATCAGTCAGACTGAAGTGAGTTTACCAGACCTCTGTGGCACCTCTGCTCAAGGCCATGTTAACCTCTACTACCATCAGACTGCATTATGGGCAATGTAGGCGCCAGTGTAAGTGCTCTCTGTTTTGCCCTCTTCAGGTGGGGAGGGCAGCATACTGGCAGCAGCCGGCGCAGTCATCGGCGTCGGCTCGGACATCGGCGGCAGCATCCGCATGCCGTGTTTCTTCAATGGAATATTTGGCCATAAGACCACTCCTGGTAAGAAAAACGAGACCTCAAAGGTGTACTGCCTCTTTCTGATCTCCATCAGCGCTGGAGTCTGTCTCTTTGTATCCAGGAACAGCGGCCTGGTTTCGACTGATAATCACATTACACACACACACAGAGCCCTGATCCCTGAAAGAGAGGCTCTTAAAGGGGAAGGGGAAGTGTCTTCTGTTGCAATATCCGGTGGACCGACACACAAACCTGTAAAACAGAAAACATTTTAGGTCATGCGTCCCCTTCTGCGTCTCCTCAAGATGAAAACAACATCAACTATTTATAGAATCAATAATCATGCACAACATGCATAACCAAATGTTGAAGAGACAAGATGCTCTCAAAATTTCAAATGAAAGTGAAACTACACACGCTTCAGTAGGTTGCAACTACTTTTAGAGAGCACAGTGGAAACATGGAGGCACTCGGAGGCCCTGTATGATCAGCTGCATCAAAGAAAAATGAGTTAGACTCACACAAAATGCACAACGTAATGGTCAGGATAATAAGACCGTCCATAACAAAGTCTATTAAAGGTATCATAACAGTTTCTACTAAATGAAATAATACAATTGACTTATTAATAATACAAATATACGTTTATTATTTAATGTTTCTCAAGCATATGAAACTACATGATGACAACTGATGACCTTGCTATTTTGGTTTAGTCATATAATGTCATTTTCAGTAGTTTTTTTAGGAATATCTCTAAAAACCCACAGCATACTATCTGACTATTAACACCAAATAAACTCAGACACTAGCTGGTGAACACTGGAACATTATAGAGCTATAGAGGCAGATATTTCTCTGAGGAGTTGGTGGGAATCAGATTTGGAGCTATAAGAGAGTGAATATTTGACTTATGGGAATGAAAAGGATGCTGCTCCCTAACAGCTGGGTGGTAAATAAGAGACTGTCCCTCCAAACAAAACCTCTTAGACCACATGTCCACAGCAGACTTCACTGTAACTGTGACGTGTTTCTGCAGGCATCGTGTCCATCGAGAACCAGCACCCTCCGTGCTCTGGCAGACAGGCGGAGTACATCAGCTGCGGGCCGATGTGCCGCTACGCCGAGGACCTGCTGCCCATGCTCAAGATCATGGCGGGTCCCAACGCTCACAGGTAAGATTTCTGCCAGTGCCCTCAATTGGACGAACTTGGCGGTAAAATCCGAGGTGGTGAAGAGATTTTTATGTGTACGCAGACTGTCCTTAGACAAAAAGGTGGACCTGAAGAGGCTGCGGTTCTTCACCATCCCTCACGACGGCGGCTCTCTGCTGACGTCGCCCGTCAGCAGAGAGCTCATAGAGATTCAGAGGAAGGTTTGTTGGATAAGTTCTCAAATATCTGTCTTGAATGAGGGCTAGAAAACGCTGAAACCCTCCCGCCCTGTTCTCCAGGTGGCGCAGCGTCTGGAGAAAGACCTCGGAGTGAAAGTAGAAGAAGTGCATTTCCCTGAGCTGCGCTATAGCTTCCAGATCTGGGACACCTACATGGGTCTGCCCGACAAGGAGGGCAAGGTAGGTCCACCTGATGTGAGCTGATCCAGACCAGCGTGTCCCAGCAGGTCTGCAGCAGAGTGTGTCGTCGGTTTTACTGCTTGTAGATAAACAGAAAACAGGCGATTCATTACTTCAGATGAATAAGATTATGAAAGAAAGCAGGCCGGGTCTTAGTCATAGTACCTATTGTAGTCTGCTGCCCAGAAATGTTTAACTAATCTGTTTAGCTGCCAGGACACAGCATACCACACACACACACACACACACACACTTCTCCAAGGACTGCAGGGTTAGTCCCGTGTATTGTTACCACCATTACTTACAAGAAAAGATTTAAGATACTTGTACTTGAGAATTTTTGTATGTTATGCTACTTTATAGTGTAAATACTTTTTCATTTCATTTGACAACTTCCTACTTTTCAGATTAATATTTAACAAAAAACAAACATATGGTAAACTTATAAAATGCAATGCAGAGTTAAAGATTTAACCAGATGTTCTCAAACTTTGTGACTTGTGACTCTGAACAGAAAAGTTAAGTCTCATCTAGTTTGGGTCTTTTGTCAAGTTTTAGTTGTTTAGTAAAGAGACATTTTTGCTCTAAACGTCTAAAAGTGTGAGATTCAAAGAGGTATAATTATTCAATATCTAACTAAAATGAAAAGAGTCAGTTATCTTGACAACCGATTGATTTCACACTTGGTGAGTGTATCGCTGATGACCAAAGGAAATGTAGTGTCCAGTGTGAAGCAACCTGCCTGCTCCTGACACATTTTGAACTGTCAATGCACTAGTTTCACAAGATTTTAGTCCAAATTACGTCGCATACTTCTGACTTTTCTTTACTTCCTGCATTTCATGACCCTTTGGAGGGTCCAACACAAAGATATTGAGGCACGTGGACCAAAACACTGACCTAGAAATAAAATAGTAGTAATGATAATGTAATAAAAGATGATACATTTCTGTTTTTTACAAAAACATTTACATTAAAGCTTGTCTATAAGAATTTCTAACGTGTCGACTCTGGCGCCCTCATGTGGTGACATTAAGAAGTACATTTCTGTCAGGCCTGTCATGTGATCGTGTCTGTTGTGACCAATAAAATATGATTTACTTTATTTGACTTTGGATGTCAAAAATAAGTGTTTCAAATGTTTCCCTCTCTCAGCCTCCTACGAGATTTTCTGTGTTGATGGGGGAACCAGGTCGACCCATGTGGCCTGTGTGGGAGCTGCTGAAATGGATGGTGGGAAAATCAGATCATACCATGGCTGCTATCGGTGAGAGGGAGTTTTATTATCATTTATTTTATACCTTAATTTACCAGGTGTTTAATAACATAAAATAATAGTACAAAGAGTTAAAAACAGAGCATTTTTAAATGTAAAAAGTCTCTAATACAACCCAAATCATCCTTTTTCATTAACAATAGTTTAATTTCTATTTTACATCATTTCTTTTGTGTGATTCATATCTATTTTTTTACGTGTGTGACGTCTTCAGGTGTGGGCCTGATGGAGCTCACTCACGTGTCCAAACCTTCGGCCTTCATCATCCAGCAGAAGGAGAAGCTGCAGAAAGCCGTAGACGAGCTGCTGGGGACCGACGGCGTTTTACTTTATCCGTCGCACCCACGAGTGGCTCCCAAACATCACCACCCGCTCTTCAGGCCCTTTGACTTCGCCTACACGGGTCAGTCCTCCTGACAGCCAGGACGTCAATCATTATATCTACTTTTATGTTTAGATATTTCTAACAAGCTGCAATTCTTAAATCTTTTGTAGGTTTTAGTCGTAACAGTAAAATCAACAATAACATCTCACCTGTTTGCTACTAAACGTAAATAACAAAACTTTACTTACCATCAATGTCAGGAAAACATCTATATGTAGACCTGGAAGTCAGATTTTTCTTCATAATAATCTTATATTGCATCTCGCATATTGCATTTTTTAAAAACAACCCACAAAATAATAAAAATTGTGGGAACTATCATAGCATCCAGTAAGGTAAAAACGTTCTCTGGTCTTACTTTGATCTTCACACTCTTCTGTCTCCAGGTATAATCAACACCCTGGGGCTGCCGGTCACACAGTGCCCTCTGGGTCTGGGCGAGGAGGGTCTTCCTCTGGGTGTGCAGGTGGTTGCTGGGAAGCTGCAGGACCGTCTGACCCTCGAGGTGGCTCTCCACCTGGAGAAGGCCTTCGGAGGCTGGAGGGACCCCGGAGCCAGCTGAACCCACAGCGTCACCAAACCCTCGACTCTGAGAGCTGGTCGCCTCGATGCCTCTCTGCTTGTTGTAGTACAGAAAATACCAGGATGTACAATCAGATTGTAGATGCTGATTTTTGCATTAATCCATTGCTTCTTTTAAGTTATCAGTCTTGATTTTATCATTTTTTATTGATTTAATTTTATTGATTTTTATCACACGGGTCAGGGACTGTTACATCATCACAGCGAGCTTTAAAAAATGTTGATTTTTATATTAGCATTCAAATAACACACAGAACAAGGCTCCTGTGCCGTTCATATCTGCCTTTTATAGGACTTGAACTATTAATTCTTCATGTTTTTGGACTGTACAGTTCCACGTGTATTATCGACAATAAACCTGCTGCTGCTTTTTAAACCATCCTCTCATCCACACAGGTGTTTCTGTCGTTCTAACTTATTAGACTTCTGCTCAGGTTCACACTTGGAGCAAAGCCGATGATACCCGACTCTGTAAGCATTAAAGAATCATAAAGGTGGAATCTGACCTGCGGGAACAAGCGGATCTAAAGAGATGAAGACGTCCGACCAGCCACAATAATGGAACAGCTGTGCAGATGTGTGGGGGAGTTTGAGTTAAAGTCCAAACGGGACAGTAAAGACTCTGCCGCGTATTAATGTGAGCGCTGCGTAACTGCTTTTGTTAACGGTTTTATGCTTTTAACTAGCGTTAATGATGAGGCTCACCACTTATTGCGGAGTGTGTTTTATGCTGAAAGTCATTTGTTTCAATTAATAAAATCTTGAAACGTGAATGTTTTCTCTTGTAACCTAATTCGTGACTGTTGAATTTCTGAATGTCAGATAGCAAGTGACATAAAACCAAAAGGAAATTTTGTTCATTTAAGGCATCAATCTGGCAAAGTAACCTGATTCTCACTAAAGTACAACAAAAATGAACTTAAAAAGACTACTTGCCACTCTGAATGCAGACCATTTACCCATTTGATGCCCATTATATATTTTCCTTCCTTTAAAAAGGGAATAGTTTGATGTTTTGGGGAATATGCCTTTTCACTCCAAGAGTAGTTTCCAAGAGTAGCAAAATCCACCTACCAGTACATCAATCTCGTTCATTAACGCATAATTTCTTGTTTAATTTGTGCAAAAACTGTCAGGACGTGGGTTTACGTGTAGGACTGCTTCTTGGCTGAACTCTTCCTTTAAACTCGTCGGATAAACAAGAGCGAGCACAGCTACAAGGACACGGTTTAATCCATTTAAGGCCAAAATGCCTCTGAAAGCCTCCTGAAATGCCTCGTTCATGTCAACGAATGCAGAGCAACATAAGAAAGATGTTGGACAGCATTTGATTAGCAGTGTAAACAAACAAAAACGGAGTAAGAAAGATGAGAAACGAGCCCCTGGAGTCTGTTGTCACTTTATTTTCTTCCCTTCTTTTGAAAAAGGATGAAAAATTATGAAACATCTACCAGAAGGCTTCAAACAGAAGTTGACAGCATTGAGAACTATTAACTGCTCCTTTTCTTTCTTTTTTTTTTTGGGATCACCTCTACGATGACGGTCATTATTGTTCTCTTCTTCCATGATTCCGCTCTGAAAGGTCAAAAGATAAAGCTGCGAATGTCACATTCATACAGAAAAATACAGACAGCTCCTCTTCTCTTCTTCCTAGACGCGTGACATGCTTGTACTTGGGAGTACAAATGTTGAAAGGTGCCTGCTGGGAGAGTAAATCCTCTGCTCAGACTCGTGTACGACTCCCTCACCCCTCCTGACTACAGCAGCGTTCAGGAATCGGAGGTGACTTAAAAACAGAAACAATAAAAAGGGGGTAAGGGAAACAACCAAACAAAAAGTACAGAAATATTCTTCAAAGAGTCCTGCATTTTGGCAGTGCAGGAAAAAGGGAGGACCTTTCTCTCCTTGACGATCTCTCACCCACCCAGTGCTCCATTTGGCCCAAATGTGAATGCAAATACTCGTGTGTAAACATTTTTTTTTCTGGTAAGTGGATAAGAAATTTTGCGCGGTGACTTCGAGTGAGCGAAGCGCCTCAGGAGGTATTGGTGATGGGTTTGTATTTCTTGAGGCGGGTCCACTGCCCTGTGGAGTAGTTCATTTCGAAGACCGTGTCCACCAGCATGGTGGTGCTGCCGGTGCCGTCGGCTTTGGGCAGGACCTCTGTGTGCTCGCTCAGCTTGATCTGGATGATGTCCCCCTGCTCCGGGCACGGGTTCTCTGCCGGACAGAAAGGAGGAGGCAGGTTTGTCGCAGTGATGAGATATTAAAAAAAAAATCGAGCAGTGGACAGGCATTGTGAGAAAGGTGAGATCAAGTTTACTAAGGTTTCTGTTTTCTTTTTGATCAGGCAGATAGTAAGACTACTCCTGTACCTCTGGATCCAGCCATGAAGCCCAGGATGAGGGCCTTCTCCGGTCGGGTGACCTTGTTGGACGTCTTGAACATCTCCTGGGCAGCGTACATTTGGTCTCTCTGCGGAGAACAAACAGCATGAATTAAACTGAAAATACTGAGAGCTTAAATATGTTAAACTTCTCAGGACGTTTGTGTGTCTTTCAACCACTGTCCATCCCCTCCTTACCGTCAGAGACAGGTTCTTTTTGGGCTGGGGCTGTGGTGGTGTGGGGGCAGGTGTCGGCGTCGGGGTTTGAGGTGTGCTGGGAGGCTGGGTGGGGGTCTCTGGCTGGCTGGCGGTCGTGGCCGCCGGGGGTCCGTTGCTGGCGGGAGTGGAGACCGGCGTGCTGGGGGATGTGGGTGTGGCTGGATTCGCCGTGTTGCTCGCGTTGTACATGGGTGTCCTCTGTTTGTATTGGCCCGGTAAGGTGGCAGTGGCGCCTGCGCCAGCGGTTGCCGACTCCTCTGGTTGGCGAGCCGACTGCAGCGTGTCCCGTCCTGAACCACCGGCATTCGCTTTAGAGGAGGTTGGTGAAAAAGACACGGTGTGATTGACATGATGCCCTTGGTGAACTTTCCTTTCGCCTTCTTGAACTAATAAGTGTGTGAAAAAGCACCGAGCTAACCTGGCTGCGCCTCGGAGCTGGGAATGTAAGAGGAGGAGGGAACCATGCTGGGTGTGGCCGGTAGGTAGCTCGTCGACGGCAAAGGATTCTCGTTCAGTGCCCCCAGTTTCTGAAGAGGAAAAACAAAACATAATTTGTTATGACAGAAACAGAAATCTGATGAAGGGGCAAAACAGGAGAAATCGAGAAAGTCTGAGTGATCCTGCACACGTACCTGTGCAGAGACGAGGCCGGCAGCGTAGTCCGGCGTGGTGTTTTCCACCACTGCTTCTTCTTTGGCTGCTTTCTCTCCTGCCTCCGTATCTACAGCACAGAAAAGCGTCAGTATAATCACACAATGTCCCGAATAATAAGTTCACAGTGAAAAACGTGAGCTGATGAATGGTTGGAGATATAATTACCCAAAGTCTTTCTTCTCCTCTTAGCCTCCCTTCCAGCTCCGACCATGTCCAGCTCTGAAATATCTAACAGCTGAAAGGAGGGAAAAAGATAAATTGTGAGGAAAAAAACCCCTCAAAAACACAACTTATGGGAGAACTGAATGACAATAAAACCGCTTGCGTCCTCTGTAAATTTTTAGAAAATCCGACCGTACCTTGACCCCCCTCTCTTTACGCAGCGGCGTCCGTGCGGGGGCAATGGGTGTGCGGTTACTGGGAGGGCTGAATATACTGGGGGCAGTGGGGCTGCGGAACGGGGCCTTGGGAATCCCCTTGAGAGGAGCTGTGATGCAAATAAGCAACAGTGACATATTACAGAACAGAAAGGAGGTTTAAAGAAATTTAGGTGCCCATTTGCTAAAATAAAAACACTTGGATCAGCTTAATAAAGAATATCAACATTTCTTTTTGGTTTTCAACTCACTAGTAGTGTCAATCTTTTTGACCAGTCCTCTCCCTTTGGCGTGAAAAGGCACTCCGGCTGTCTTTTTCAGCTGCTGGGCTGTTTCTGTGGCTAGAATGAAAAGGAAACGAATATACAACATGAAAGCACGAAAAAACCCTCTGAAGCTAAAAAAGAAATAACACAGACACTTCAAAATACTGGTGCAGGGAAAGGCGGTGTTTAAAGTGACTTACATTTCTGCAGCAGCTCTGCTCTGAGGGTTGCACTCTTGGGCTTCCTCTTCAGCTGGAAATGTTTGACGGGGGGTGTGAGGGGTCCCACCAGAGTGGTTAACGCACTCTTGTTCAGGTACTGGCACTCAAGAGGAAGCATGGCAGACGCCTCGCACTCGCTCACTGTGGAGGAGACGAGAGAGAGAGATTAACTGCGAGACAGATACTCTGAATCGTAATATTTCTCTGCTTTGAATGTCTACCTCTCACTTCGCTTCCAGATGTGAAAATGTGCAGCTGATGTTCAGTGTTAGGGAAATCTAAACTAGCTGGAAAAATTAGGTTTAAAAAAGGTTTATATATTTTGTCTTGCATTTTTCTGTGTATTAAAAAGAAGGATGAATGCATTTTCTAATCACAACAAGACAACAAAAAAGAGTTGAACTACTTGTTCTTGAGTGTTCAGTTGTGAAAACATTTCAAAAGAGCTGGTTGTCTCATTCAGTCCTATCGATATCTGCATAAATATTTCCGATTTGAATCTGCTCTGTGGCCTCAGTTGGCTTGCATACAGCTCGACTTCCTGTTCCTGCTCCATATAATGATGTAATAACCGGTTGTAAGTTATCTCGACAGGAAGTCATCTGCTAAACGACTCCGTGTTTGTCTACACCAATAAACACTTTTGTGTTTAATAAACAATCATTTGGAAGTGTTTTACTGACACAGTAATGTAAACACTACAGATAGCTCCGATTAGATTCATGAATAACATTTTGAAGTTGCTCCGGCCATAAAAAAAAGTTCCGATGCTGCAAGACAGCAGCTGACTGACAAACATTGGTGTAGATTCCAGTTACTTACATCTACTTTTCCAAACCTGATTAATTCAACCATTATAAAAGATCCACATTCATGTACAGACCCAAATGTAAATCTGTTATAAATTCATTTGATTTCCTTTCAGAGTAACCGGCTGAAGAAGGGTGACTACAGCTATATAAATAAATATAGTCATAGTAAACAAACAGTCACAAGTTCCCCACCTTTCTCCCTGAGCTCCCCGAGGATATCCTGAACGTTTGGATTCTGCTCCTCCAAGTCCAGATTGAGAGAGCCGGTCTCCGGGAAAGACTTGAGGATGTCTGCCACCATCAGCACCCACGGCTCCGAATCCACCGTGGCCAGCTGGATTATCTCCGACAGGGCCTCCTTCATCTGGCGAGAGAGGAGAGGCGGCATTAGTGGAGCCACATTAAGACACAAACACTGAATGTGCTTCACGCTGCCTGAAAAGTTTTTCACTCTGTAACTTTATTATGGTTTCACAAACGAATAACAAACTAATTCTTTATTTACTGGCTGACCTCATCTTTACAAATACATAAAACAAACTGTTAAAGCTGTACAAGTGGAAAAATATCACGTTTAGGAGGAAAAAAATAGTCCACAGCTGCAACTGTCATTAAAAATTTGCTTTTTTTGTTTTGCTTAGTCAAACAGTTGGTTCATAAAATGTTAGAAAATGAAATTAAGTAGTTCAAAAGAACTTGAAGACTCAAAACAGCTACTTGACTATCGAGATAGTCGGAGTTTAATTGACTGATCATTGCGTCTCCCATTACACACAGTACTACATCTGAATCAGCTTTATTGCACATGTATCAGCACATAAGACGAATTTGACTACGCTTTTCATAATTATATCACGATCAGTACACGGAAATGGAGCCAGGTGCAGGACAACACCTGGACATGGTAAAAATAAACAGTAAACTACAATGTACAAGTCCAATATTTAACAGAATAAGACAATATATAAAAGTATATAGTGCAAATAAAGATACTTAAGTGAACACTGAGACAACAGTGCAAAGGATGCTGGAATAAACATGATTACTGCAACAGGTAGCTTTATAAACTTGAGGTAGAGCTGTTTCAGTGATGATATTTACATGTAAAATAAAAATACAGTGTGAATTACAAAATGAGATAACATCCCCAGGTCCTGATACTCATCCAGAGATTTTACTTTGTACAATCTGTACACTTCCTGCCTATAAATCACTCACATGACACATACTGTTTTTTATTTTGGATATTTTTGATAATAGTGTGCACTTTATAGCATACTGAATGAACACTTCTGATTTAAAGTTGTGTTTTCACCTGTATATTTCTTTTTACTTGCAGTGTTTACATTTTTTTTGCAGCAACATATCAAGACAAACTTCCTGTGTTTACGCGTGTGTGCAAACCTGCTTGTCGATAAAGCTGATTCAGATGTAGTGATCGATAGTGTGTGATCATGCAGCACGCGCACACACACACACACTGATCGGAAACGTTCAGCGGGTGACATGTCGGGGCTCAAGCCGGCGGTACCGCCCTCCCGCCCGGACTACTCCAGCTGCCCTGCGCCCATCCCACCACCATGACTGAGCCGGAGAGGGAGGGGGGGTAAAAACACGGAGAATATCCCTCCAAGTCGGATAAAAAAGTGTAAATTTAGCTCCCTAGAAAGTGAGATATGAGATTAAAAAAAAACAAAACAAGATGGACATCAAGCTAAGGCGAATTAAAAACACTTAAAATATCTTTAAATGTTCGAGCAGCTGCTTAAAACACCTCCAGGGTTTTTATTAAAAGTATCCCCGGGTTTTAAGCTCCTTTACGGGCTATCTATTAAAGTTTTCGGCTCCTGTTTTTTTTTTTCGTCCTCCGGAGCTAGCAGCCGAGCCGCCGCGCACACAGCGACCCACCTCGTCAACGGTCCGCCGGGGGAGATGCAGCATCCCGAGCAGCAGCTTCAGCTTCACCGGCGGCGACAGGCTGGAGAAACACAGCCGTATGTTGTCGATGACCGACGCCGTGAGGAGGGACGCGATGCTCGGCGGCGTCCACAGCTCGTCCGTCGAGCCCAGCTTGTTGTGGAGCCACAGGCCGGTGTCGCTGTCCTTCATCGACGCCATCTTGGAAAAAGAAGCGGCTGCGAGTGCGGGCATTTTAACGGGCTACCTAAGAAAACAGTCAGGACCCCGCCCACGCCGAGGAGGGGGCCTGATCAGAAACACAATAAAAGTACAACACAAAACTCGTGTGTCACCTTTAACTCTGCTCTCATCTGTTTTTATTGTGTTGATATGCTTTTTTGTTCATATGTGCTGTTAATAAAGTTTTAGATTATCACTGTGCATGATTATTCCTGACAAAAAGGTGCATTATTTACACTTTTTCTCACTTATTCTTTTGAAAACAATCAAAGCAGCTTTTAAAATGCAGTATTTTTTATATATTATATTATTATTTGCAATGCATGAAATATCAGAAAATGATGAAAAGTGATTTTCAAAGCACTGAAATCACAGTTTACTGTCACAGAAGACTGAATAAACCAGAAAATATTCACATTTGAAAAGAAAACATCATTTGATCCATTATCAAGATAGTTTGAGATTGATCGATAACCTTTATTGATCAGGTTTACTAACATTAAAGGAGTCACAACAACTAGACCAGGTAACATTAAACTACTATGTACAAGTAAATGTATGATCTCATTACTTGAACAAACCAGACCAATGATACTTTAATACAAATTAGCAAAGTGAGAAATGGATCTGCACTGTGAAATGTAAAATGTGCATTGTAATTATTCAGTGTTATCTATGTATAGCATATATATGGATTATTATAACATATATTAACATGTAAGCAGTATTTGAACGTGATAGCATTTTTACTTTATACTCCATATACATATTTCATAAACTGAATTTATGTTTTATATGTTAAATCTTAATCTGTCCATTTGCTATATACAAAAATAAAGACTCCAGCCCTCTCTTTTTAATCTGATTTTGCTTTATTTAGTTTAGATTGTCTCTCCACTCCCTCTTGTGAGGGCAACTGGTATTATTGTGTAGTATGTGATAAAATGAATGTTAGATTTCCAATGTAATTCATTTTTGCAATCACATTTTGTATTCACTTGTTTGCAGTGAGAAAAAGTTAATGAAAACATAAAATTAACTGGTAACTAAAGTAAAATAAATGTCCATAAATATTATGTATGTAAATATTTCCCTGTGAGATGCAGTGGAGTGGCAGGACATGGAAGCACTGGAGCAAATTACCTCCAAATTGTACAGTAATCAATTTAATATGCTTATTTATTTAACACCTTTAATGTTAAAATGTTTATAAATCTGTAAGAACTAATTACTTGTATTCTAAGACCTTTATTTTGAATGTTGTCACCGGAAGTCATGACTCCAGTCCCTTGTGAGCGACGCGCATGCGCACTGACTCCTAATCCACATAAAATAATCAAAGGTGGGCATCCTGCGCCGATCTGGCTTTCTGCTAAACATCATCGACTGATTCACGGTGGGTCCACACACACTTTGATAAATAAACTCTAATTCTCGCAGACTTTATATTTTAAAGAAACATTAAAATATTTACCGATTTAAACTGGACCATTGTGCAAACAAAGACAATCAGGGTTTGTTATTTCATTGAGTGGCGGCCGTGCAGGATATTTTTCCGTCGTTGTATGTGTTTGAAAAAATAAAATAAATTAATAAAGGTTGTTTTGTGTGTGGTGTCACAGGTAATCCGTCTCCATGGCGTCCTGCGGGTTTGTGCAGGCAGCAGTGCTCCTCCTGGCTGTGCAGCTCCTCAGCCTCGGTGCAGCTGATGCGGATCAGGAGACCGGGACCGTCATCCCCGCAGAAAGTAGGAGCATTTAAACATCTCTGTGCTTTTTATGTGTTTTCTATGCTTTGTTCCCCCCACAGAGGTTTCTTGATGGGGGGGTTTGTAGGTCATCCTCATTGGTTCATACATCACAACATGAGAACAGGCCTGCACTGCTGCTTTAAGACCTATTTAACCAAATTAAATTAAAATATGCACCATTTTGTAATAGAAAAAACAAAAAACTCTTGAGTTTTCTCTGCTGTTATATTATCAGTGTGAGAAAAAAAACCCAAAAAATCCTGAACACCAGGATGTAAAAATGGACTTCCTCTGTGAAATGAATAAAATCAACATAAATACATCTGTAAAGCAACATTAGTACATTTCAAAAGAAGAAATATCAAAGTCTCGTACTTACAAAAAAAAGTGTAATTGAAAAGCAACAGCAATGTATTAATGATAATCATAATTTAAAGAAAGAACTGCAGTTAAAATGAATTCAACAGAGAAATAATAATGTAATTATAGAAATAAAAACAGTAAGAGTGTGTGTTTTTACAGCCCTACTTTTGCATAACCGTCTTTGTACTGCGATATTTACTTTTGGGCACAATGTACTTTAAATTGAAGTCTAATTAACATACAAAGAAACTGAAGTAATTTTCCTTTCCTCTGATTTGCAGGTCGTCCGTGTGTGGACTGTCACGCGTTTGAGTTCATGCAGAGGGCACTGCAAGATCTAAAGAAGACCGCCTTCAATCTCGATGCCAGGGTAGGTGAAGTTCTACAATTATTCCCTTTTCTTTAAGGATTTTATTTGAGAAATGCTTCATCTTCCGTGCTGCCAGAGTGTTAAATGCTCGTGATTCACCAGCCGATGAGTCGTTCATGTAACAATTAGTCTTTGATGACTTTGACTTTGATTAGTGGCCTCGATGATGATGACTGGCTTTACTGGAGGTTTTATAATCTTTTATTTAACGGATTTTGTATTTAATGTGATCTTATGTGGTACAGCATGTGTTTTCTTAACTTATCTTATGTTTTATGCATTTTATAATGTTTTTGTAGTTTGTTATTCTGAATAGTTTTTGATGACTGGTTGACTCGGCAGGGACAACACAGATTGACAGTGTTATACAGTTGCAACAGATGTAATGTCCAAAGGGCGTCTAACATTAACTAAATTCCAGCTCCGTCAATTGGAAGGAATTTAAAAAAATGAAAGATGGGTTAATAGAGTGGCTGCACTCCAAGTATAGTCCAGTTCAGATCTTCCATACCTCCAAAACGGTTCAGCTTTTCTTTGAAATCAGAGGGTTTCCTCTAATCTTTCCAGGAAAAAATCACTTGTGTTGAGGACTTAAGTAGTTTGAAACTACCTGCAAGAAATGTGATATACTTACAACAGCATATGCAACAGTAATAAATGCCAGGTTAATGATACTCTCGGTGTCGTGTTGTTTCGTCCTCTGCAGACGGAGACGCTGGTGCTGCGGGCGGAGAGGAGGGCTCTGTGCGACTGCATGCCCACCAACTCGCTGCGCTGAGGACTCTTCCACCTGTCGTCACACCGAAAAACAGCCCCCGCGCTCCACCTCTCCTCACGCGCAGCGACCTTCATCTTATCTCCACAGCAGGCACTTTAATTTCTTTTTCTGTCTCATCACCATCGAGCGGAGCTTTGATTTGAATTCACGCGTCACGAGGGATGTTATTGTCTTGCCTTATTTGGGACGACTTTTATACCACTGGAGGTTTTACATTGTGAAACACACGCCTGTAAAATGAGTTTGTCTTCATCGTCATAGGATGTGGGTCAGTTTCTCATCTGTCTCCTACGAAGCATAAACTATTTTTTGTACTTTTTAGTACTTGACTGTATAATGTAGATACAGTAGAATGCATCGAGGCATTTACGTGTTGAATGTGTTGTACGAGATTAATGTTTGCGACGATTACACACATCAAACTGTAGCATCATGTGGACTTTATTTAACGGCGCAAAATATATCGACAAAACTTTTCAATTAAATAATTAAATTGTCTTTAAGGGGGAAAAAAATACGATTTTCTGGCTTCTTGTGCAAAAAAAGGTTGGGTAACTTATCAAAGAAAGTTATTTAAGTAATAATAAGATTTTGTTTTAGAGAGAAATGTGAAGTTTTACCAGAAGTTCAACAAAAAATATTTTCACATTTTTTGTTTTTAGGCGGAAAAAAACGTATTTGTAGGTCTTGATTTAGCACAGCACTGTAGCATGAATTTACAGCACTTTTTGTTAAACTACTGTTAATATAGATTGTATGTATAGATTCTGTATATGTACAAAGGTACATGTGATGGAGGTGTCTACAGACTTTGTCTACTGTTTCTGACAAAGGTGTATGCAAGAACAGTGATATAGAGTCAGATGAAGTGCAGAGTCGGCAGGGGAAGGAAAGAATCTGCAGCAGGGGACATAGAAATAGAGATAATAATTGTCTTATTGTTGCTTGTTCATGAACGGTGTACTTTGTTAACATAATGTCACAAGACGCCTCATTTATTGTCTTAATGTTGTACCTATCAATAAAAACAATGAATGATCTTTAATGCGTTTTTATTGTTTTCTCTGGTTGGGACTTTTTCTCGCAGGTCGTCAGCGTGATAAAGAGACACAGTGTGGGTTTGTGCTGGCGTTAATACAGCCACAAATTCATTCATTCATTCATTTGTTTAATTTTCGTGGTGTCTTCTAGGTCTCGCAGCTCTTTTGTAGGTGTAGCACTGTTGACTATGTGTAACAAATGTGTAAAAAACTATTTCCACTTCTGCAATTGGCTCCCAGGCCTGCAGCTAGTTTTTCATTACAAATTTATCTGCCAATTACTTTCTTGATTCAGTGAATTGTTTCATTAAGTAATTCTCAAAATAGTTGCTTATTTTTCTGCTTCACTTGTTTAATACACTGATGGGAAGCTTATTTTTTCAGTCATTACATCCACACATACAAACACAGCACGCTAAAGGTCGCATGAGTTTAAATCATTTTTTGCATATGTAATTCAGGTGTTGTAGCCAAAACAAACATTTTTAGTCTTTCTCCCTTGTTCATGAGTGAAAGAGCGACATCTGGTGCTAAATTGATCAGTCAGTCGATGGAAAATGAACTGCCACCAATCTGAAAACAAAAAACAAGCCAAATATTTTCTGGCTTCGGATTTCTGTGTATTATATCATTGTAAGTGAAATATCTTTGAGTTTTGGGGTGAAACCTGTGAGCCCAAGGGAAGTAGACTCTTTTTTGTGGACATTTTGGATTAAACGATTCATCTAATAATGAAATTGAACTAATGAACTGAAAACGACAGCACTACACGACAGCATCTTAGCATCAGAAAATACAAAAAGGTGCCCTTAAGCTCTTGTCAAGTGTTATTCCCAGTATTTAAAGGCCCTACTGAGTTAACGCGTACCACCGTTCATGCTTTCATCACAGCAGTCCTTCCTCTCTGTGCTGGTTTATTCAAGGAGCTGGTCTGCAGAGGGCTCCCGTCACAGAAGAGATGTTATGAGGTCCTGCTGCTTAACCTGACCACACACACACACACACAGACCTCTCTTTATTTATTTACAGCTGGGATTACAGCATGGTAGAAAAAAAAAAGGAAGAGGAAACCTGCAGTACCTGGATCGACACCACAGAGAGGCGCTCTAATCAAAGGCAAGTCACCAGCGGTGTCGCAGCGATGCAGTACTCTCCTCTTCCCCCACGGCTGTAAATGCAGATGGGGCTGAAACACTGTAAAGGGAGACAAAAAGAGGAAACTGAGGCGTCTGCAGTGACCTGGCAGGACTCTCAACCCGGAGGCAGCACCACGCTCGTGCACCGCCAGCACGACAAATCCCCTTTACACTGCACCACAGCAGCACACCTTATTACAGCAGGGTACTCCACTGCTGTTGCTGAGGCAGCTTTAACACAGCAGGCCTTCACTGGGGTGGGGTGGGGGGGACTTAGAGGCTTGAGTGTGCAGGGACGCTGAACACTGGCTTATTCCCTCCACAGAGGCCTTTCAACTTTTCTTTCATCCGCCCCTGAAAAAGCTCACCGAATCGTTCCAGCTGTTTGAAATTCTCCAGCAAGGCGGTGGAACTAAATCCTCAGTATTTCTTTTCCACTTTTCATCCCCTTTTATCTTACTTGGGCACTGATCTGACTTTGCCACCAAAGTTTGCTCAACATACTCAACCGTGCGGCCTTTTTAGCCTATTTAGGATGAATGTGAAGCTTGTAAATTTATAAAAAGGTGAGAAAACTGAGTTGAAAAATCAGTAACATTACGAGTCTGCATATGGATGTGATATTTACGAGGAATCTAGTGAGGGTTCTTAAATTTTTCTGTCCCCATAGTACTGTCAGATGAGCACCGCTTCATTTAAACCGCTTATGCCTCATTGTGTCTCATGTGTCATTTGAATTGATAAAACAGGTGTTACATTCACCTGTTAATTACATTAAAGTGCATATTGTCACAGTTCAGTAGTTGAACTGTCAAAGTTAGGTTGATCAAGTTTGCATTCATACTGCTACCATTTTGAGTGACAGGCGATTAAACAATTTATGTGTTATTTTTAGCAACTGTCCGAATATCTTTGGTTAATTTAAAACGGATCCATTACTTTAGCTAACTATTTCCGCTGTTTGTCCATTACTTTAGTTAACTGTTTAAACAGCTGATGAGTTCTGACTTTTTGGTAACTATTTGTTTTTGACTTAAGTAAACTATTTGAACAGTTAATGTATGACTTTTAGCTAACTGTTTAGCTCTTTGTTTTGTTGTTGTTTTAGTGAACCATTTGAACTATTCATTCATGACTATTGTCTAACATTTTTAAGATTTTTATATATTTATTTTTGCTAGTTTATGTTCTTTAGCCACAGACTGTATATGAAGATGGATGACTAAAGCTAAAGAATCAAAGTACGTTTACTACTTTACTACTAGTTTATTATTAATTTTTGTTCTAGATGTATTTTTCTTATGAAACGCACACACTAAATTAAACCTGCTCAGAGAAAACGTTAACATGGCATGTCATTGCAAACCAATCAATGAGATGCTGAAATCAAAAACCAGCAGCTGGTGTGAGATGAAACTGTGACAAAAATAAAGCTGTTTACCAGCTGGTAACGCATCTTCCTGATGAGAGAGAGAGAAAAAACAGAATTATGAAAAACTGCAACAAAAAACACAAAAATATATCACAGATAAGTCAATACTGATTATTGATGACTGGTGAGAAAATTGTTCCCTCAGCCTACAAACACACTGTAGGAAGCCTTGAAGGCATTACATAGATGACAGTAACACACCTGGAGTCAAGTAAATATTTGCTCTTTGTCCAAAGAAACTCAGAGTGTACAACAGTTTCAGCTCCTTGTTTGAGGTATAGAAAATGTAAAAGTAGCATAAACCTTTGAAATGCCTGGCATTTTTACCATGCAGCTCTATAGTGGTGCTGGGGTTTGTGGGAGGTCACAGCAACAGCAGGAGGCTGGAGAATGTGCCAATGTTAGCAGGGCACCATGAATAAGTGATATGCATGATAATGCATTAATTATACATATGTATATTTCTGCTAGGTCACCATAAATTACTCATTACATGGCAATCTTGGAAAAAGACCGACCAGTGCTGCAGAAAAATGTACCCAAGATAGACAGAGAAAGATTGTAAGAGGAAGTCTAGGGTCAAGGGAAGAACATAAACTAAATCAGGCGGAAGTTGCTTTATTTGTTAGTATCCAGAGAAAACAAGTGGTACAGAATAAAATTGGAGTCAATTGCAAGAGTGAAATGAAAATACATCTAGAAAAACAACTCTGTCCAGTCCCAAAACCACAGAAATATTGCCTTGTTGGGAACAGACTGTGGTACATTACGCCACACATTCAAGTACCCTGTATACCCAGTATATGAATTAATACTCTGCAAGTCAGGGTGGTGGACTGATCACTAGACAATCACAGCCACCTGTCTGAGAGCTGTGGATGAGTTTTGAAAAACTCCAGCTGTGAAGAAGCAGCCGCAGGTTGTGAGACTATCTGACCAATCTCAGGGTGAAGGCTGCAGCGTCAGAGTTAATTGTGACATTTCATGGATCCCCCGTATGGTGAAAGCTTTAATTTTAAGAGAGGTTTGAAGTAATGAAGTAAGCATAGAGCGCCTGAACACAACAAATGTGCCTGAGAGTGTTTTCTCAGCTTTCAAAATGCCAGGATATGAATTGGAGAAGGTATTTTATTTTACATATGGTATTTTAAAATAAGTTTTTAACAAAATCATTTCTTTATTTGTCTATGAAGAGCTGGTTTCAAATAAACATTTATCATTCAGTTCCTGCTTAATCTATTCTGCTTTTATTTGCATAAGGATTTCATAACAGTGTGTTTTGAAAGTAAAACAAATATTTTCAATAAACAGTTTTAATCCAAACCTTTTGAAGGTTGGGCTGAAAATAGTTACAGATATAGTCATGTAATGAAGAGAGGTATTGCAGAAATTGTTGGAGTGTGAAACGTTTGCAGGTAGTGACGTCCTTAACCATAAATGTGTTTCACAGTATGTAGCACATACTTACTGACCATGTTGTCATGGTCCAAACCAGGTTTTTAGCTGTATGTTGTTTTTCAACCATGGATTCTCCTTGGGGCCCTGAGGGTCAGACAAACTGGCTGCTGGGTCTTTCAGAAAAGAAAAAAAAAATTTATTCTTTAGTTGCTGTTTAGTGTATTTTGCCTGTGTTTGTACTGGGATGTACTGGCTGGTGTCAAATATGCTATCTTACTTAAAACCTAA
>JBAJHX010000042.1:5720787-5756725 GCA_037176925.1 Amniataba percoides
GCAGAAAATCTCCGTGTTGGAGGCTGATGTGTGACGGGATGAGGCTGACAGAGCGAAGGGAAGCCGCGGAGGAATCACTGCAGTGCAGCAAAGCTGTCAGTCAACAGGCGCAGGAGGCTGCATGTTCAGGCTTTAGGGAGTCCTCTTAATGGCAAATCACACCAGGATATACATCTACATGTCTACATGAAGAGCTTCATACCCCCCCCCCCCCACCCCCACCCCACACACACACACAATCTCTCTCTCTCTGTCACAGCAGTGTTATCTATCTGCGCAACAACAGAGGTGCGCGCCGACGTGCCGCATTCAGGCGAAATCTCACCACTTTCACACTGAAGATAAGAAAAATCAAATATTAATCAACATAAGCTGCTTTATTTTTATGATAAACAGGTTGTTTTCTATGCTGCGGTTTCGGGATTTCCTCCCCCTGTTTTGACGCATCGCCCCCGGTTTACGCGCATCGTCTCTTTTTATGCAGCCATCACAAATGAGGGATGTGTGTGTGTGTGTGTGTGTGTCGGGGTGGTGGTGGGGGTATCCTTCTTTTTGAGAGACATAAATGAAGACCAACGCAATCCCACCATCATCTAAAACACACACACACACACACACACACACACACACACACACACACTCTCTCTCTCTCTCCTCGCATGCCCACGTACCCAAAGCGCGCACAGATGCAGAGAGAGGAAGAGAGAGAGAGAGAGAGAGAGAGAGAGAGAGAGAGAGTCGCCCCCTCCCTCCTCCATCAGCATTTAACGCACCGCTTCCACCAATCTGTGCAGCCGGAGGACCATCCCAACCCCTGAACCCGGCTCTGCCCGCCCTGCCCCCTTTATAAAAACGGCTCCAGGCGCACCGGCGAGTCTTGGTCGTCAGAATCGCTCAGGGTTGCAGCAGAACATCTTCCCCCTTTTTTTCGTCTTCTCCCCCCCTTCTTCATCGTCTCTCTGTTTTTTAAAAAGACAAAAAAAAAAAAAATCATCCATCTCCACCCCCCCCTTCTCGCTTTCTCTCTCTCTCTTTACCTCCCCCCCTTTTTTTCTCCCCATTTTTTTTCTTCTCCTCCTCCCGAGCTGCAGGGTTTGTTCTTCTCCTCCGCCAGTTGCATGCATTTTTCGTCTCCCAAAATGGTTTGCGAGACTAAAATCGTTGCGGACGAGCACGACGCTATACCCGGGACCAAAAAAGAGGCGTCCATCATGTGGAGCTCCCCCGCCTCGCCCCCGCTGCCCGGCGGCGGCGCGGCGCTGGACCCCGCCGGGGAGAAGGACGCGCGGAGGGACGCGGTTTTCATCCGCGAGTTCGAGCGCGGGGACCAGGAGGAGGTGCGGCGCATCTTTTACGAGGGCATCATGGAGAGGATACCCAACACGGCGTTCAGGGGGCTCAGACAGCAGCCCAAGACTCAGTTTTTATACGCTCTTCTGACAGGTAAGTACCCCCCTCCCCTCCACCTTCACCTCTCCATCATCATCATCATCATGTGTCACACCCCGGTTTCTTTCTTTCTTTCTTAACCCCAACTTCCTCTCACATTAATGGACTCTGATTTATTTTGAGGGGGTTTTGTGTGAAATTCTGCACAAATCTGACATCCGACATGCAGACAGTGAAGTTGCGTCTCTCTCTCTCTCTCTCTCTCTCTCTCTCTCCCTGCCGGCATGTCGCTCCATCACGCAACATAAAGGCATGGCGGGGCGCGTGGTGCACGTGTGTGCCCGCTGATGATGATGATGAGGAGGAGGATGATGATGACATGCCGGTGAATGAATGAGTGAATGAATTTTGAGGATTGGCCCACAGAGGGGTGGGGGGGTGCGCGCACGTACCCGAAAACCTCCCCCCTTCAACTCCTCCCTTCTCCTCTCTCTCAAACATGCATTAAATCCCCCCCCCCCCACCCCCCCTCTCTCTGCGCCAGTCGTGCACTGATCCCGCCTTTTTACGCACGTCAGATTCAAGCCAAGCCATCGCAGACTCACATATACAGAAAGATATGTGGAGATAATTAGACTCAAGTCACAACACATGACAGTCCTGCTTTAACCCCCCCCCCCTCTAAACTACTGAGCGATGCTGCAGGTTAACTCTCAGTATTGGGTCTCTTCTGTGCAGTGGAGTAAACTAACTCGGGTTCTTGCAGCATCCAGCCTGTCTGTCTGTGCTGCCCCGCGCGCCCCCCAGCGTCACCTCACACTCATTACTCCAACATGCTCCCCACTGGTTGTGTGATAAGGACTCACATCATCAAGTTTGTCATCATCTGTGTGCTCCTGCTAACGCGCCTTCCTCCACAGACTGATGAATGTGCGAAACTAATCCTGATCTCTCTTTATCGTCACATCAGTGTTTTACTTATTGATGTCACTGCTCTTTTTTTCATTTTTGTTCTCTTCTGTGTCTGTGTGAGGTCAAATTCCGCCCAAAATCAAACATGTGATTCTCTTTTCTGACAGGTGTCGTTTATTTTTCTTCCATTTCTCCATAGTAATGTGCTTTTTCGTGACCAAATCCGTCACGCTGACCTGCTGCGCGCCCCTCATTCTCATGGGTGCGCGCTACTACTACAGCAGGAAAGTTATCCAGAGTTATCTGGACTGTGCTCTGCACACGGACATGGCTGACATTGAGGCTTATTACATGACACCCACAGGTAAGACCGGGGTTTTCACTGTCGAGATGCATACACGTTTGTCTGGTTTGTCAGCTGACAATGCTCCATCACCAGGGTTGATTTTAAAAAAGAGGGAATCAGGAGGGATGATGATGAAGATGAGATATTGTTTAAAAAATCAGGGCTGTGCTTTTTCACCAGGAGGGGATATAAAAGACAAAAATCCTGACTCACTGCAGGACTTAAACACATGAAACTGTAAAAGTGTAAAGAGTCCACGTCAGCTCAACAAATATGCAGGTCGTTTCTTCTCCCCCCCCCTTCTCCTCCACCCTTCTTCTTTCCCTCCCCTCTTCCTCTCCCTCCAACTCCTTCCCCCGCTTGCTTCTTCCTCTCCGGGCGCGGGACGGGGAGGAGGGGTTGCATCACAAGGCTATTGATCGCTCGGAGGAAACTGCTGATACACTTTCTGCAGTACGCTCGGTGTCGGCAGGGCTCATTTCCTCCGCTGGATCTTCTAATTGGCAAAAATCAATCCGCCTCTGGTGTCGTCCCGAACTATTCATCCTGCTCGGGAGGGAGTTCTGGGCGTGAGCGACGGCCGACCGCAAACACTCCCGCCCCCCCAGAGCCCTGTAACTTCCTGGGACACATTTATCCCCTGTTAACCCAAACCACGTGGCCAATATAAAAAGCAGGTGTTGGTTAAGCCGGTCAATTGCCCCCCCCTCCCATTGTCCCTTTCTCTCCGACATTGTGCACTCTGGCCTGGTAATCCACCGCATACACAACTGCAATTTAGCATTCCCATTATTGCCAGGGCCATGCTGGTTCAGAGGGGGTCAGGCACCACTGCTCCTGGACAATGCTAATGATTATATCCGTGCAAACTGAATGGACACAGGGGCAGGAGGGCAGAGGGGGGCAAACACCTGGGCAGCAGCGCGATGGAGAGGCACCTCCCACGTCACTGTGTGTCAGGTAGCATGCAGGGGTGTTTGATTATGTACACAATGAAAGATCTTGGGTATGATAGAGGACTTTGGCCCTCAACTTTCAGATTCCGAAAAACACTTAACAAAAATGAACTTTGAATATTTCATGTTACAGAGAAAAAAAATGTTATTTATACCAAACTTTCAGGATCTTTAACCCTTCATTTTGTTAATGTCAGTGGGAGGAGGTGTCTCCCCAATCAAACAGGAAACTTTTGCCATCATTTAGCCTGCTAACAATAGAAAATAAAGTGATTGATATAAAATGATGTCAGATCATAATCAGCTATTACTTGCTGACCAATTTGGCAAACTATTACTACTATTTAGCTATTCATCAGAGCTCATACAGACATGATTATTGTTTTTTCTGGATCTTTTTAACAACACTGAAATAGTATTTTATTATTACCGCTCATCTGTCAATCTCTGCTTCCATGATGAATAGAGGTTTGGTGCACTGTAGCGACGAGTGAAACAGGCTGTAAATTGACTTGTTTCACTTGAAAAAACAGAATTATATCAGCAGGGCTGGACGAAATGTTTCTGCAGTAAACATTCAGGGTTAACAGCTTCAGCAATAACTGGCAGATATCTATTTAAGGTGCATGGGAGGGTATGAGAGGGAACGTTTAAGAGTTATCTGCTTGTTTGCGATAAAGTTTCAGCAAAGAGGAAATATAATGAGTGTGTAGCAAGACCGTGCGTCTTTGAGGGTATGAAAACTTGTTGTTGCTGTTCATCTTTTGGAGCTTAAATCCTGTTTTTAATCAGTGTTTAATAACGGAGACGTCTCGGTGTGGTGGATGATTAGTCGGAGCGTCGCAGGACATAAATGTTTTATCGCTGCAGCTCAGCAATTAATCAAGTTAAAAGGAAAAATGCTGCTGTAAAGGCGGAGAGGAAGAGAGGTCCAAAGACAGGGAGAGAGAGAAGATACTTCCCTCAGTCGCCTGTTGGTTAAATTTTTGGACAATGAATTGAAATGTGAACTGAATGAACTCTAATAAGATATAATAACAGAGGGGAGGTATCACTGACTGACTGGAGCCACATGTCCCTGTATACATGCAGCGACTACACCAATCAATACTCTTATCTCCTCTGTGTGTGTTGTGATCACTCACTCTGCTGCCATTTAAGGCCAGCTGTCACCTCTTTCATCTGCCACATAATAAAGTGTGTGTGTGTGCGCAGAGAGGTTGTAAAACAAATTGAAGGAACAATTGTTGGAAGTATAAAAGTAGGTGTACTGAAAGAGACAAAAGCTTGTTTCCAGTTTTATACGTAAACCATATTGAATTTAATTTTCAAAGCTCAGTTACTTAAACTTAAGTTGAACGTGACTGAATTAAACCTCTCGACATTTTCATTCTGGATCCAGATTAGCAAATTAAATAGTTTAGAACGGATTATGTAAGAACTTGGAAAAACTTTTAATTGTTAAAAGTCCATTAATCAAATTCAGCAGTTGGCAAGCTCAAATTGATGCAACCGAAACAACATCTGCGGCACAAATCTCTTTGTGCTCTGACTCCTCCTCCGTGCATCAGTCTTTCTGTCCTTGCTTGGAAGCTATAAATCAAAATGGTAATCAATATGTCCTCCAATGGTCTGTTAGTCACTACTGTGCCACTCGCAGAAAGAAACTGTAAATGAAGACAAAAGACTAAAAAAGAAAACAAAATCTTTTTCTAAAAAAAAAGAAATTAAGCAAAATGGAATTGGACTTTTATCTGTATGCTTGAACCTGATTCAGCAAATATATATTATACATCTGCGCTGAAAAACATGAACATTATACACATTGATGTCCCTTCACACAAAGAAAATCTAATCTACTCCCACTACTGAGTCGTTAAGCTAGTGGAGGTATTTGGAAGAAAACCACAAAATCAATTGAAAATGAAACTCTGAAATCAACTGAAGCCAAATGAGACTTTTGACTCCATCTGGAGAATTGGACTGCTTTTGTATTCTGCAATTTCATTGTTTTTAACATTTCCCCCCATAAACACAATCAAGGGGAATATTTTTGTAAATTTACGATGAACATTTTGATTTTTTTGTACTATAATGACCAAGTTAGTTTTATACCATGAACTAGCTTTTTGTATGCCTCAGGCCTTATTTTGTTTCAGCCCTCCAGAGCTTTAGTATGCAGCTAAAATATTCAAGTCTACCTCTGGTAACAGCACTTTCCAGCCTCCTGAAAGTGATTGCTTATGGCGCCTTTAAGATTGTGTTCATTTGTCCAACACTTTTCCAGCGTTTCTCGCTGCGTCCTGGGCCTGCTTCACGTCAGCGCCCATCTCGTCAAATAGCGCCGTTCGCTCGTCTCGCAGGAAATGAACGAGTTACCATTACTACGACTCTCCATCATTTAATCCCATAGGAGCAAAAGACAAAAAAAGGTGGAGGATGCTAGAAGAAGGAGGCTTCCCCTGTAGGCGGATAGTGTACCCCCTCCCTCCCCCACCCGCGATCTGTTATGCTCAATCACTATAGGTCACTGTGAAGCAGCTTGATGCCTAAAAAGTGAATATAATGGAATGAGGGCGACATGAGACACTGAGCCAAATGCTTCTCGGCTGGAAATGATACCCACTCAGTAAAACTGGCTGTTTAATGAGGCGTCATGACCACTGCAGGGTCTCATCAATGCAGGAGGCATTATGATACGGGCCGGCCATTGTAGCTGTGTGTGTGTGTGTGTGTGATGAGTTTGAGCTCTGTTGCAGGGGGGAGAGCAGCCTCCTCCACCGGTACCTGCTGTGCTTATTTTAGCTCTGAACGATGGAGAGAGAGACAGAAAGATAGAGAGAGAGAGAGAAAGGGAAAATGTATGAAGGGAGGAAACGAGTGAGCGCTAAATAGAAAATGGGGGCATCTAAAGGAGGGGTGTGCTCCTCAACTGTAAGATATATTTCGTGTGAAAGAGAGAGAAAAAAAAGAGTTTGCCGGTTTGCAAACAGACAAACGGATCCCCTGGGCACATTTCTGACTCGTCAGCTGAGCAGCTCAGATTAATGAGGCGTCTCCATCCTCTCTTCTATTCTATTCTCTCCCTCCTGTTGCGGTTTTAAGCCACAACATTTTCTTTCTCTCTCCCACCTGTATCGCTCCTCCTCCTCCTCATCCTCCTCGCCCACTTCCTGTCTATTCCTCATCCACGCTGAGGGTGCAGAGGAGGTGCTGCAGCGGCCAACTGGGTTACCCATCATCATCCTGACACACAGGAAGTGATGTTTCCTCTCAGCCAGGAAACAGCCTGTAAAAAATAAAGCAGAATAAAGTTAAACTACGATCATCCATACAAAGTTTAAATGAAAGATAAAGATAAGATATAGAAGAAAAGATATAGAGTAAAATAGAAACATAATCAGACAAATGAATCAGCAACTATTTTGGTAATCGATTCATATTTTATGTCACTTTTTACAAAAAGTCAGATATTTTTGTTGTTTCCAGCTAAATGTGACAATTTAATGCTGTTATTGTTTCACTGTTTAGTTAGCAGATTTCTCTATTTTCTGACATTTTAGAGACTAAACAGTCAATCATACATTAATTAAGCTTGATTATTAGAAAAAAATGATCATTTAGGGAAATATGCTCGCTCTTTTTCTTGCAGAAAGTTAGAGTGTAATTTCTGTAGATGTAAATGAGGGGGTAAAACCAGCAGCCGATTAGCTTAGCTTAGCATAAAGACTGGAAACAACTAGTCTGGTTCTCTCTAACTCTCTGTCCTCAGCCTGTACATGCTGAGAAACTGGAGAACTCACTGGTCTGTTATTTTAGCTGTATGCCATGTACATGTGTATCTTTTGTTTCACATTATGCTTCAATCAATACCACACAAAGACACTCGTAGATGACGTGTCAACGGCAGCTTCATTAAGTGACACATTTTCTCTCTCATTATCTTGACTGTCTTGTGACCAATCACAATGCTCGATCATGACAGATAAGACATCTTAAAGCCTGTCATTGACAGGTCACTGATTCCTTTATAGATTAGAGGTGATTTCTGCATTTTTAGCCAAAGCGGCTTGGTTTTTGGTTTACAAAGGAACAATTTACAGAAGTCCAGATGTAGTAGGTCAGAGACACATTTGTCATGTGGGTGTGAAGCCCAGCCTGATGGCCTTTGACCCTGTAAATGACAGGGTGTGAGGAGGGGCTGCAGCAGTGGCAGCCCTGTGAACAAAGGTATGTGCACAGTAAAGTGTAGCATGTGTGCAAAGTGTGGTCACGTTCCTGCATGCATACATACCAACAACATGCGTAGAAGGGTTGACAGGCTGGAGGGCAGTAAAACCAACGGTAACAGGGCGGATAATGAGCCCCTCTGAGTTAATGGAGGTGTAACAGGGAAGTGTGCATGCTGTGTGTGTGTGTTTCTCTGCAAAGTGTGACAACACTCGGCTCAACGCGTCAGCCTCCTTTTGGTTTGGCTTCAAGGCCAAGCTGATGTTAAAGGCTTCCTGTATTGTAAATCCCGTCCGGACTAGACATAAATTATTCATTTTCTAGAATTACACTGCAGTGTGTGTGTATGTGTAAACAACTGGAAGAACAGCGTGTTGTGTGTCCATCGGTCACCTCCCCTCGCCCTCATTAGTCCGTGACGGAGGAAGAAACTGCTGACGTGTGGGTTATACGTGACAGGCTAATCCATACTCCCAGCATGCACTCTGACCTGAGGAGGAGGGTGTGTCTGATTTTATGGCAGGACATGACGAAGGGTGTTGTATAAGACCAAGGGACTCTAAAGAAAATCTTTCTCAAACATTTGTTCTTTAAAGGAGAAAGTCGGACATTAAAATAAGAAGATAAAGATTACAGGTAAATAATATCTTGCTTTAGATAGCTAAGTATGTGACATAAAGTTAAAACACTCATAGATTTTTTTGTAAAAAAATGTAAAAAAAACAAAGAGCATCATTGATCCTTTAAGACTAAATCTAAGATCCAGCCCCCCTAAAACATACAATATATGTGTGTTTTTAGCAAAGCAAGACATAAAAATGATAGAGCAGAAAATCATACCTCAATGAAGTCAAGTTTTCACAAGGTGGTGAACACCAGCAGCAGTGCCTACTCGCCATTTAACGAGTAGGGTCAGATTAATCATGGAGTGATGCAACAGTTTCAACCCCGAGCCACTCCTGAAACATAAATCACCGGTGCTTAACGCTCCCTGCAACAATGACACACAAAGGCTGTAGGGACATATAAAAATAGCATGTAAAAATAACAGTAAATTCACTGTTTAATTATTAGGACACAAAGCAAACTTGAGACAATACGCAGAGAATAGAGTCGAGCCACTTAAGAGCTTACACCCACAGAGTGCTCAGGACAGCGCTTGGCTCGCAGAGGAGTGAACTACAGCGCAGTGAGGCTGCGTCTAGACTGAACGCTTATCAACTGAATTAGCCCTCCAGGTTTCATCTGAGGGAGAAGAGAATAATCTTGTTAGACACCATAAAAAACTATTCCTGCGTGTGTGTGTGTGTGCACTTCTGTGTGTGTGCCACATTTTTCGATTTTTGCACAGGGTTCGTATCACAACATCAGCCAGTATTTAACACTCCCACACAGATATTAACATCCCAGTGAGGTAGTTAAAGAAATTAGATCTGTCGCATTAAGAATGCATTAATCAGATTTTTGCTTGTGTGCGGATCATTATGAATTATCTCCAGAGCTCAACTCTTCCTCGCTTTCTTTCTCGCCTTCACTCTCTCCTTTGATTTAATTCTCTTCTTCAAATCATCTGTTTTCTTCAGGTCCCCTCCCCCTCTGTAATAATGGTAGATTTTCTTTTCCTCCCTACCCCCCGTCACGTCTGTATGCCCAGGCAGCAATAATGGATCCTTTCAGGCTCATCACCGTTACTGTTAACGCAGATGCCTCGCCTCCCTCCTCCTCAGCTCACTCTTTCTCTCAGAGAGGACAGATAAACAACTTCTTGTTCTTCTTCACTGTCTCTTTTTCCCCTCTCAGGCTCGTTCATACTGCTAAAACACAGGTGGTGCAGTGTATCAGTACTCTTTAGCGATGAGTTGCCGTACTGGGAGGGTGAAAGGTTTGCTCAAAAGCAATGGGGGAAAATGTAGAGGTCGTCGAGTCTCCCTCCCTCCCTCCCTCTTTCTAATCAATCGTTCACTGTCATGCAGAACTGAGCAGCCTCTCCCTTGTGAATTGCAACCGTCAGGATTTAGCAGAAGGGAGGTGAAAATCTGAACATTTTTAGTTGATCGGACATCTAAAAATTCTCCTTATTTAACTACCTACCCTTATCTGCCCACTTGGTGACTCTCTTAATCACCCCAACAACTGATATGTTGATATGGAAAGCTAAAGCTTTATGATATTTAAATTACTCCTGAGTGGTTGAGATATTTTACCCTACAAATCAACCTGCTGGTGGTGCTCGAGGAAAATTCGGGGAATCAAAAGATCCATTAGGATTCATCCTCCTGGGGCGGCCATTAATGCAATCTACGCAACTGTTGAGGTATTTCAGATGGGACCAAAGTGACGGACTGAATGACTTTGCCACCCCCGTGTGATGTTGCTAGCACCGATAAAAATCTACAATCAATGCACCTCATTTAGCAGAGCATCACACACAACTTCACTGATGCAGTCGGGAGTTGAGTAGCTTGTCCAAAAGAGATATTACGATGGTTGTCGAGGGAAATAGGAGTGTTAGATTCTCCCCAGGCAGTCTTGGGATGCCAAAATGGTGACTGGCAAAAAGCCTAATTTCTTTAAACTATGGAATTATGTAGAATATACAACATATGGTACCATTATATCTGAGAAAATGTGGAATTTAAGTCGCAGAGCATCTTGATCTCAGATAAAAAGCCTTTTGGAGATTAAAGTTACGTCTCCTCTTCTAACTTTACATCTATTCCTTTCCATTTCTCCCACTGTCTCATCATCTCATCTCCAGAAAGCACAGTTCCCGGCAGAAATAAAAACAAGCAGTTTAATAGTAGCAGTGTCGGATGCAGCAGATGTGAAGTTCCTTGAGCTGTGATGTCAGGGGGAGCTTGGAGGTCAATATGTCCAGCTCAGCTTTCACAAGGAAAGCAGAGTCAGTGAGGGAGGAAGGGCAAAAAGAGATGGAATATGCCTGTGAGGGTTTTCTTCTTTTTTTTTTTGGTTGTCTAATGTGATTCAAGTGCTGTCTTTGAGAGTCAGCGTTAAGTAATACACGCAGTCTGACGGGCAGAGAGGTGGCTGGCGTGCATGCTTTTCCTGTGCTGTCCTGATTCCTGGCACAGGCTCAGTTCAGACAGATGGTCAGGAGGGCTTTGTGGGAGTGTGTGCCCCCCCCCCCCCACACACACACGCATGCACGAGCATAATAATGCCAGCGGAGTTGACACTGCAGCTTTGACATCTGCCTATAATGAAAAATCATTCCATACTATTAGCAAAGGCCGCGAGACACTTTACAACTTCAAGATACTGTCTGCAGATTTACAGCTTCAAATCAAAGCTCCACAAATTTAACTTCACACATCGACGACCACAAAAAGGCAGCAGAAACAACTGTTTGATTGCTTTTTCTTTTCAAGGATGAAGGACTTTTATTATGCAGAAACATAATTCAGTAAACTGCACAGTCATCTGACCTACATTTATTCGGAGACGGCGCACAAGACAACTTTTATAAACAGTCACTTCCTGCAACAAAAGTTTTCCTTGCCGGAGTTTTCATACAAAATTTGATTAGGGCCAAACACAATGCTTCTATGTGTTTTTCTTTCTTTAGTTATTTGGGATGTTTCAGTACTTCAAGAAGCTATTCAAAATCACAAGTGCCTTAGAAGATTAGTCTGACACCAGTTGCAGTTAGATGGAGGGAGGGGGGGACTCGGGGTTTTCTGTTGCTGCTGCAGCCGACAACATATGACAGTTGTTTGATTCAGTAACAGAAGCCTCCGGATCAGCTTAACACCGGCCTGCAGGGGCATCATATCCCTCCTAACACGCCAGCCTGCAGCAGAAGCATGATGTTAACGTCGCCGCCTGTTTGTGTGCGGTGCAAGAGTGAGCGGGAAGGAGTGAAGAGGTGATGGTAGAGGGAAAAAAAGAATAAGGACACAGAGGGAAGGAATTAGGATTCAGAGCTCGTGGACAGACGGACACAGATTTTTTTTTTTTTTTTTTGCCAGTTGCGGAATAGTCAGATTTACTTTTTCTATAACAAACAGATGGCATTTTAGTATAAAACCATGTGAGCACTGCCAACACATGCCGTAAATACTGCTGACATTGATGGAAAGGCCTGAACAGTTACGTAATAAAAAACAGGAGGGTTGTTTTACTTGTAATATTAGATAAAAGAACATTAAAAATGACTAAGACTCAAAATAAGTCATTTCAAATTTGGTGGCCGAGAACATTATTTACTTGTGATGCTGCTTTCTGCAATGTTAGTTGGGTATTTACAATCCTGTGAACTTGTGATTGCCCTTTAAGGTTTTATAGATGTTATATGTTGGGCCAGGGCGACGTGGGGGCTGTGAATAACACAAGGGTTTCAAATGTGTTTACATTGTTCTCTGTTGGGAGCTCTGAAAAGCTGACATTTCAACAAATAAGTTCTCCAGCTTTTGAAAACAGCCAACAGAAGTCATGATAAAAAAAGTAGCTTATTTTACATTGTTTTGTCCCACAACTGCAGTTCAAAGGCATGAACAAAACTAACTCACAAGCATTATCACTCGATGAACGGCTCAGATTTACTGCAGCATGAATATAAATCGATATTTAAATGGGATGATATTCAAGCTCTTAGCGGTACTCTGGTGGAGGAGCATCGTCTGCTGACATTTTTATGTGCGATGGTCTAACCTTGTTTGTCTGTCTATGTGTACGTTAGTCTTTTTATCTGTCTGTCACCAGTGTCTGATGTAAGTCTCTTCACAGTATGAGCAGCTGCAAATATTGTTTTTTCTGTGTAGTTTTTAGACAAAATTGGGTTTGCACAAAGTGAGATTTGATTCCTGATAACTTGGAAAACTCCATATTTTTTTCCTTAATCAAATCTCCCCCAAAAACTTGTTTTTCAGTGTGATCAGCGTCTCTGCTCCACTACACTATGAGCTCTAAGTAACTGCTCCGTCAGGCCTGCTCTTTTAATCAGCAGCATCTCACTGAGTGGCTAATGCCATTAAGCAGCAGTCAGACACTGGTCTCTGCCCTCCTCATGTTCATGTGCTCCCTGCGTCCTTTCTTCTATTCCCTCGTTCCCTCCACGCAGTATTAAACCATTACAACATGATGCAACCAACGGAAACACAGGACGATCATTTTGAGTTTCTGCTGCTAAATACTCTCCTGCAACCACTGTAGTCCTCCCAGAAATCCCTTTCATTTGGTCTGATGTGAAGTTCCTCGATCCATCAAAAGTATTATGAGTTTGTCAATCAAAGCATATTTTGTACCTGTATGTTGCATCACTGTATGTAAAGGTGCAAATTTTTCTCTAGTAGCAAACCTTTAGAATAGAAAGTATTTGGATCGAAGACTTTTGGCAGAAATTTGGTCTGGAGCTTCACAGTATATTGGAGCAAATATCTGTGCTTAGAAACTATAAAAAGACTAAAACAGTACAGTGATGAAACAGCCTGTTCTTTAGATTTTGGGAAATATACTTGATTGCTTCCTTGCTAAGAGTTATATAAGAAGGCTGATGCCACTCTCATGTTTGTATGGTAAGTATGTAGCACCCACCAGCAGCAGGTTAGCATAGCTTAGCATAAAGACTGGAAACAGGGGGAAACTGCTAGCGTGGCTGTGTCCAGAATCCATCTACCAGCAGATCCTGAGCTTAATAATAAACACACAAGAATCGTTTTACATTTTGTTTTATGGATAACTGTAAATAGGTCAATTCGTCCATTTTTGATGAGAAGGGCCGACCCTGTTTCCTGTGTTTCCACTCCTTATGCTAAGCTACGCTGCCTGTTCCAGCTTCAGAGTAGTGTCAATCTTCTCATCTAACTCTGTAAAATTTCCCCAAATATCCCTTAAAGTGTTTATCTTTGTCTGCTTGCACAAACAAACCTAATTTTATCAAACTTTTTCCTCCCCTCTTTCTGCCAGGCTCCTGTTTCTGGGTGGCGGTTCTGGATGGACGCGTGGTGGGGATTGTGGCGGCACAAGGCCGCGAGGATGACAACACGGTCGAGCTGCGGCGCATGTCGGTGGACTCTCAGTACCGCGGCAAAGGCATCGCAAAGGCTCTGGGTCGTCGGGTCCTGGAGTTCGCCGTGCGCAACAACTACGCCGCCGTGGTCCTCGGCACGACGGCCGTCAAGTTGGCCGCCCACAAGCTGTACGAGTCGCTGGGTTTCCGTCGAACGGGCCAGAGCGAGGACTACAGGCTCCCCGGGATGAGTCGCTCGCCGCTGGAGAGGCTCTTCTTCCAGATCCGCTACAGCCGCTACCGCCTGCAGCTCCGTGAGGAGTGAGAGGTGACAGGGAGAGGGAGAGAGAGATGGAGAGGGGGAGATGGAGAAAGAGAGGGACAGAGAGAGAGAGAGCAACGACCCTTCTTCACCCGAGAGCCCCGACCGCATCCTCTCATCTGACAGCTTTTATTTATTTTGTGTCATTAGAGATAACTCCGAGTACTTCTTAACACTTCTATTTCATCTTTAAAGTCACTAACGTTTTCATTACTATTATGCTTTTGTTGCTGTTGTTTTTGTATTATACTTTTACATTTTAAATAAGAGTTTGTTTCTTTTCCTCTATTTTATTAAGCTATTTTTTTTGTACCTTTACCCCTCCCTTTCCATCGAGGGAGAAAAGAAAATTGGCTTTTATAAAAAGACATCTAACTGGCACCCCAACTAGGCACCCTCCCCTGCCCCTTTGGTTTTAGGATCATGTGACTGATCAATACTCCCCCTTAATTACTATTCCACAATGCCCTTTTTCCCCCTCCCCCGTTACCTCAAGCCTTCCCTCCCCTCCCACATATCCCCATAGTAAAATTCAACCAGACGGGTTAAATGCAGGAGAGTGCAATGAGACATTTGCACTCTCTATGGGGGTGGACTGAGCCGTGGATGGGTTGGGAGGGGCAGATATGGCTTCCTCAAGACCAAAAAACACAAAAAACGTGGTTGGGGTCAGTGCACACACTCTCTTTTACTGCAATGTTGCATTTTGTGTGTGCTTTGTGGACCGAGCGTGGTCACACACAAACCAAGTCGTTTGGCTTTCAGCCCAGTCTCTCAAGACACCATATTGAAGCACAGCGAGAGTGTGTTACTGACCCCCACAGTGAGGGAGAAGGATGGCAGGATGGTTACCGGAATATGCACCGTGCATCCTGCGTCCTGCATGGATCTGAATCAACACGGTGCATCTTCCTCACACACCCTCCTCTCCTCTTCCCCTCGCTGGTCACACGATTGGACGTCACCTTTCTTTTTGTGTTCTATAATCGCTGATTTTCTCACCGGAGCTGTGGGGGGAGGGTCTCTGATTGGCTGAGGTGACAGGAGGGTGGGACTTTCTCGCTGACAGATCCCAAAAAAACAATATAGCTGCATGTCAGAGCTTGTGTGCGTGTAAGTTTGTGTGATTGTTCAGAGTATGTGACTGTGTGTGTATAGTGTGTATGTGTGTGCATGTGTGTGTGTTTGGATGAGGCTATGGTCTGACATTAGACCATGCCGCAACAGTGTATGATGAACAATTAACCAATTTTTATTTTTGCGTGAACAGACACGCACCTTTTCTTGCTATGAGTCAAGTATTATCTAACTAAAACATTACTACTTTCTATGTGTACTTATAAATTGTTTACTGATTGAAGAAAGATAAATTCTAACATTTTGAATATGTTTAGTATTTGACTGATAATTAGTAATTTTATAACTTTAAACACATATTACAACATTGTAATATGCAAATTTTGCTGTCAAAATGATGACAATTACAAAGTAGCTGCAGTCTACACTTCACATACTTAATCCAGGTTATTGGGGAACAACTTGGGTAAGACATGACTACTAGCAATACTTGCAAACCTACAGTACATAACTGAGCACAAATAGCAAATAATTATTTAAAACAATATATTGGCATTAGTATTCCTCCTCCCCATGTATTTATATTGTGTATACAGTTGAAAACTCATGTAGCGAGCAAAACGTCAAAGTTTCTCCCATAACACCTCTCTCCATCTCCATCCTCTGACCATGTAACCAGCAGTAGATTCAGCCATCCACGACTCTGAGCCTAAGTTGTGTCATCGTACCATTTGTAAAAAGTTAAATATAAAGCAAAATGCAACAAAAAAATCACATAAGCTGAAAAAAAAGAAAAAAAGGAATACAAATATAATCGTCATGAAGTTACCACTGACCCTCTTTGCCTTGCCACCCTCCCCCCATCAAAAACAAAACAAAACAAAAAAAAAAAACTCTCCCTACCTCCCATTCATGAATCTGTCTGCAACCCTGGGCTAGACCCCACAACTTCCATTTGAACTCTGCGACACCCTCCACCGACCTCTAACCTTTCCCCGTCCCGGCCCACGCCCATTTCCCGCCCATCTCTGCATGCGCCACAGAGCCTTGCTGCACTGCTTTTATTATTCCATTTGAAGCTTGTTGGACCAACCCTAGACCCCCCGATCCTACTCTGATGTCATCTAGGCAGCTCTGGGAGCCAGGTTGCAAGGGTGACGTACGGGTTGCATGAGTATGGGTGTGATGCAGAAAGTGAGACAAAATGTGTGTGTGTGTGTGTGTTGGGAGTTGCAGCACTGCCTGGATGACATCATGCCTGCCAGCCAACCAACTGTAGAATGCAAAAAGCAATGCAAGTGTGGCATGCCTCTGTACCCGGTGTGTGTACGGTGCCTGCCCTGGAAAAGTGTAGAAAAAAATGTAATGATTTATATACGATATATAAATATATATATATAAATATATATTAAAAAAGAGAAAATAAGCTTCTTTTTTTTAGATGAACATATAAAAAGAAATATGTGTTTCTTTGTTTGGAAAAAAAGAAGAAAAAATGTACCATTTGCATGAAATGTATCTTTGAATGCAAATATAACTTTTAGGGGAGAAACTCCTAGCACATGGCATACAGTGGAACCACAGACTTTGAATTTTTTTATAATGATTTATTTTATTCTAAACTAAATTATGTCAAGGCAAGGGTGGGAAATGAATAACAGCTACAAGCCAGTGCTCATAAATCAATAGGAGGTAGCCGACCCTTGTTGAGACGTTGAATCCGCTTCTAAGAGCTTTGCTAAATTTGAAAGTGGCTATTGACCTTCAGATTTATCGATCACTGGCTGGAGGACAGAAAACTTAGTTTCCTTCCTTGATCACAGTGGGGGGCGAGGGCATATGACTCAAACCATCAGAGCTCTTCTTCTATTAAACCAGCTTGTGGTAAGGTTCCCAAACACTTTGCAGGACTAAGATCATCAACGGGCATTTGGCAATTGATGCAAGAGAAAACTAGTTTCAGCGCAGTACATAGTGCAAAAAAACAAAACAAAACAAAAAACATCTTGATGCTCTTTTTGAGCTAAATATCTTTCATCCGCCAAGATTATCACATGCAGATAAAAGGCAGCAGAATAGTGTAGTGGTTTGCAGTGATGGTCAATGGTTACACTTTGCTCCAGGTGACACAGGTAACAGCTGTTTCCTGTCAAAAGGGCCCAATACTGAACCTCCACCTGTGTCAGCTAAATGCCTAAAAATACCAAGTACATAGTTGTTTCTTTTACATCCAACTTTGGATTACACTTTCCACAAAACACTTTTTTTATTTAGGGATGTACATCCATAACCCCCACAATGGACAGAAGTTGACCGTACTTAAAGCCGTTAAAATGCACATGTACGTCAGCTACTACGAAACTAAAGCTTCATCCCCATCGCTGCCTTTGTTCAAGCCATGTGTTCAAGCCACGTCTCAAGGAGGCTTAGCCACTGACAAGTTCTTTGTCTGTTATTTGGCGCCAACCTAAGATTTCTCTCTGAAAATTCAACAAAGAAAACGCCTAGGCACAAATGCACTGAAAGCATCAAACAATATTATTTTCAAAAACGCACCAGATGTTTTCATCGGGCCAACATGTGGAGGATGCCTCACACCACTTTGATGCATCTGCTTTGAACTTGGTTGTTGCTGGAGAGTCAGAAAGAGGACTAGGCTGTATTCTGTGATGTTTCTGGAGCACCAGCTACCACTGACCTTCATAAAGTGCTTAAAAACTTCATCCTGACCTCTCAGGAAGTAAGAATAAACAATTTGCTTCACCTCAAATGTGACATCCCAGTTGTGAAATCTAAGTGTCAGTGGTGCTGATGCTTTAGTTTTTATCATGGAAACACAACAGCAGAGACACATTTGTAGTGTCAAATAGCTTATCAGACAGTGTGTTTAGGTCCTCCCTGTATGGCTCTACCCATTCTTTATAAGACTTGGGTGAGGTCTGAAGATTGAGAGTGAGAGGTGGGCCTTTGCTGATGTGGATTGTAAAATAAACTGTGGTCTGGATCTTGTGGAAGAATGTGAAGTCTGTCAATTCTGAGCCATTTCTGCTGCTGCCAATCTCAGTTTTTTGCCTGAAGAAATTTAAAAACACTCCTTCATGTATTTCTTTTGAGGAATTATTATCTACAATGGTACATATTCTGAACAAAGGTAATATCATTCAAAAACGCCTTTGCCAAGGCCTTATGCACTGGAATCAAACGCTGGAGTTCGAATATCTTGTGGACTGCATGGCTTAAGGTAGTTAAAGGGTGAATTTGAATTGTAAAAATGAAGTGCACTGACTATAATGCATTTATTTCTAGCAATGTCTGTTTTCTACTTCATGTGAATGCTATGCCCTGTGAAGTCTTATCTCCCATTTAAAACTGGTAACGCATACGTAATGTTAGAATGTAGTAATTAAACCGTATGCAACTTCTACCAGAGTGTAAATTTAGTTACAAACCATTCCTCTGAAATGTTCTGCTGATGTACAATCCAAAAACAATCTCACTCTTTTTATTTGGTTTTCTGTGATTTGTTTGAGTGCGAGTGTGCTGTCCTATTGGTTGAGGTTTGAGAAGGTCCTTTAGTTTCGAGTGCTTTAGAACCCAAAAATGACGATCTGATGATCTCTCTATGATGGCAGACACAGAGGCCCAAATCGAGCCTACTGAAGCCAAAGCTTCAACTTCAGCAGTTTTTTAAAATCCTACAACAAGGCTACGTTTAGTTGTAGCGATTAAAATAACCAACCGGTAAAAATATCAGTATTTGTCATGATCAGTATTTCATTCAGTTTATCTTCTGGTGAAGGAGCATAGAATTCAAAACTGCACAAATGTACAGATCCTGTGGGTGTGTTGTGTAACTCTGACGGTGTGTGTCCTTGGTCGACAGCCTTGGGGGCGAACACTCACAGGCATGAATGTAAACTGCCAACATTTAGGGTCTTAGAAAGGTTTTTATGTTTTAAATCTTTTCTGGTTGTGTTTTTACTTTATGAATGAGAGGAACAGTGGGGAAAAGGGTGAAATGCAGCTACTGATTCTTTCTTTAAGTGACTAAACCACTACATTAGATGTTAGACATTTTGTGTGACTGTAAATAGCCGTATCTCTACCTATTGTTAATGTATTATTTACTGCAACCTGTCATCTTTGCTGGTTTTAACCAATCCTGATGGAGTTCATTTTTGTCTCAGAAGATGGCTGTCGCCTGGAATGTTCCACCTAACGAGGAGGGCGAGGGGTGAGGGAGGAATGTGCCACATTGGCAGTTAAATGGGGGGGTGTGGTGGGGCGTGGAGGAGGTCTGCAGCAACAGAGCTCCACAGCATGGACTCCCTCTCTCTCTCTCTACCTCTGGTGAGGATTTTGCTCCGCTGTGGCAAATACAGAAGGACTCACTTTGGACTGAGGCCACAGGTGCCAAGAACACATAAGCACTTGTAGCACAACTGTGTCTTGTTTTGCTATTACAGTACAGATAGTTTTGATTTTTTACATTTCCTATGAAGAATATGGATGAAGTTTCTCTTTCTCCTGTATGTATCATAAGTATATATACAAGACAAGATACCATAATGTATAATTCGTACTACAACCCATGGCTATTTTTGGAGGTGAAAATTTGCCAAAGGTGACAGTAATTGCTGCATTTTTATTCCTTATGTGGCTATGTTTTGTTCAACACAATCCTGTACTTACTTGGTATTATTTGGCAAAAATCCTGCCCCATGTGCCATCTAATCAAGCAATAAATACAAACAAACAGACAAAACCACGAAAAGATATCAACAATGATTTTATGAAATACACGAAATGCTGCATTGATGTTATACTCTACCAATTAGTGGCAGTGATGCCAGCACAGCATTGGCATACTCATTATATCGAAACCTGAAGGGGTGTTTGATTGTAAAATGTTTCTGTTTTTTTGTATTTTTCTTTACAAAGAGGTGTCGAAGATGTGTTTTTTAAAACTCGCAGTTGAAGTACACAGGTGTACCTCTGCATATTTGTACAGATGTCAACATGAAATGGGGAAAATGACAAGAGAGGGATAATGGATGCTAAAGAATGAGCAGTTCAAGCAGACAGGAAAAAAAAGATGGCGTAGCCACACTCTGAAAGTGCAATCTTCTGCAAGTCTCTTAACTGAGCTTTTAGCTGACCACAAAGACTTCCGGTTAACTTGTACCACTGAGACATGCACTGCAACTTCAACAACACTCTGTTAGTACTATTAAAAGTAATCAATTACAAAACCTGCTGCAGCTGCCAGAATCGCAACTCTCAACCATGTTGACTTTTCTTGCAAACAAGATTCAAAGTCTTTTTTTGAATCTGTAAGTTAGTAACTGTAAAGTTGTAAAGTATATTTTACTGTAAATAGCATCTGGGGGTCATTTTTACTCCTTTTGTAACAGAAACTGTGGATTTAAAATATATAAAAATATATTTTAAAGATATTTACAGCACTATTAAAGAGATTCTACAGTAGTGCAGGTGTTTTCATCTGTATTACCTCATGACAATCCCACACTGACTAATGGCTGCCACTTTCAGGGGCTACAGTGCACGCCATCTTAGCCTTGGTGTCTCTGTCCAGCACCGACGGGTTCAGACACAGCCTTCCTTGTCCTGCCTGTCTGCTTGAACTCTCAAGTCGTCAGAGAGAGCCTCAAACGCTGCACCAGCATCAGCTCTGTTGGCTCATAGCACACACCAGGCAAGGCCATGAATATCAGTGGCTCTGGTGTGAGCTATCCAGCTACAGCAAGCTGCTGCAGTGCAAGAGGGGGCTCTCTTTGCCCTAAAGCCCTGTCATGGCTGTTGTCTGTTGCCAGGAGACCGACCCGCACAAAGCACAGCAGGGGACTGATATGCAGCCACACTGTGGGGAGGCAGGCAGGTCAACCAGCCGGCCATGATAGAGGAATGGAAGGAGGGATTGATAGATATATAGATGGATGAGACCGATGGATTTGTGTGGGGGAGGGGAGTCAGATTGTAGCTGAGGTTAAGGGACCTGTAGAGAAGGAGGGGTGCTGTGGCCACGGTGAGGAATTTGACAAAAGAGGCCCTCAGACATAGAAAGTAGATCAATGAGAAGAAAGTGTGTGGTTATGGGAAGACAAAGAGAAAACAGTCAAAATTACAGACGTGTGTAGTGTGAGACAAGAGTCAGTAATAAGGTCAGGCCAGGTGTGGTGATTTAAGCAGATTTACTGATTCCAGGGGGAGGAAGTGTTTAAGAAGAAGCACGTCAGAGAGAGAGACTGTTGGTACAACCGGTCTGCCCGACCTCAGTGAGACTGCAGCGACAACCTGGTTTTTATTGGGGTCTATTAGCTTTCAGTTCCCTTTTTTGCCATTCCTTTGGAAGACTGCTGTATTACCACACCGGGATTACTATTATTATTGTGATTATTAACCCTTTCTTTTATACTGACAACAACTGAAACACTGTATAGATGTAAAGATGGCATTTCCTGCATTATGACGATGATTGAAACATGGATGTACATATACTGTATCAATTAAAAATGATGATGCATTAAGCTTTTTTTATGTTGCAACAGTAAACAGTTTTTTTTTGTTTTTTTTCTCTCATGAAGAGAGCAGAGGGGAAGCAATTCACTTTCAGAGTAATTTGAGACAAATACTAGATTTGAAGAGATGTAAGCATTAGCAATTACAGCCGCGAGGATGTGTGCCGCAGGGTCTACTTACACATCTCACGGTCGCCATGGCAGCTAGAGGAAGCTCATGCTGTTGCCCTTGACAACTGGAGTCTTCAGAGGGACCCCTTAGGCCTCGAATCCTGCGAAGTGGCGCAGGCCGTTAAAGTGGAGGCATCGCTCAGTCAAATGAACATTCGCCTCATTCACATCCTTTTAATTTAGTAGAGGATAAAAGCATAGTTTAATAAATCTCTCCCTCCCATGATTTCCTGCCAGTAAGTTTCAACTGGTTAAATAAATGAAAGTAAAAATGTCCCCACTGACAGTGGAGAAATGCAGTGCCTGTATGCTGCTGTATCCTGTGCAAAGACTTCAGCTTAACAGAGCACAAACAAAGAGCTTTATTAGTATTTGTCTTACTCCCATACCTACTCTGAACACCAGCACTCCAAAAGTACAGAGTGCCCTCTAGAATTTGCACATACCAGTCTCACGCTCCCCTCTCAAAACGGGGGGAAGTCTGCGCACCCTTAAACCGCAGAACAATGAGAGAATAGAGGGGAAGATTTCCATAACACTGACCATTGCTCTGGCTCTGAAGCGCCCATACTGACCTGGTGAGAAAAAGCTTCTCCCACATCAGCGCACGGAGAGGACATTCCCGTCGGCGGGCTCGATCGGCAGCGTGAAGGGCTGACAAAGAAAGGAAGCAAGAGGAATGTAAAAACATGACAAGACAGAATTGGCGGTGGATCTGCTGGACATCCAACATGCCACCTTTGTGCCGACTCAGAAAGTGACAACTCCCATAATTAGCTGGTAGCATGAGGTGACATTTCAAATGGGATGTAGGGGTTAGGCTTTGTTAAAAATGTCACCAGGCGTCAGGTTCTGCCTAGACCCATTTTGTGGGCTTAAAGGGTCTTAATTGGAGGACGGCATAAAAGGAGGGTAAAAAAGAGTCTCTCTGTGTCTGCCAAAGACAAGGAAACTCGGTCAGTGTGCCTGGAAGCCAGTGACTGTGTGTGAGTGCATTCATGGTGGCTGCTTGGATAAAAAGAGTGTGTTTTCTTGCGTACGAGCATTTGTGGAATGTGTGTGTGTGTGTGACAGAGGCACGAACAAGACAAAGGGGAGAGTGGGCTGGAGCCAAGAGAGCGGATAAAAGATGAGCTGGAGAGAGCGAGGCGCTGGGTGCACACGGCGGAGCAAAATTAGATCATCTGCTTTGAATCAGCTGAATGCAACCAACAAAAAGGTGACACTTGTCGAGAAGAAAGCGTCCCTGAAAATATCTTCACAGTGTTAAAATAAAATAAAATCTGCTAAATACAGACTTTTTTCAGAGTCTCCGTTGCTCTTATCATTTGTTACGTTTGTTGAAATTCAACATTATTATGCTGCTTCGATTCTTCCGCTAATAGGAGCATCGGCACTGTAAAATGTAACATGCAAATGAGCCTGAAGATTTAATTAAGGAGGGGAGAGAAGAAACCGGGATGAGGAAATGTGAACAGGGAGAAGAGGCCATCGGGTTTATCAAGCAGGAATTAATGAAGCTTTATTCAACGGGAACAAAGCATAAAAACAATAAACACAAGTGGGTTATCTGTAAAAAACACTCTAACATCAGGTATATAGTAGCTCAACTGCTAGATCTCTTTTTAAAGTCATAAGATCAAGTAATTCTATGAACCCATAAACATCAAGCACTCCCTCAAACATGTAGCTTCACCGTAGCAACAAGGCAGAGAAGACAGTCTTACCAAGAGAGTGTGAAAACTGAGGAGGAGAGGAGGAGGACAAGGAATCTTTTTTTTTGTATGATGGAAAGAGAGAGAGAGAGAGAGAGAAAGAACTGGCGCGATCCAGTCTGAGGCTCCTGCCGTTGCCCCCGGATACGGATGGAGTGAAAGCAAGAACTGGGAGCTGGAGGGAGCTGCAGCTGCCTGGTTTCCATAGCAATGTGGATGAAGGACAAGTGAAGAGAGAGTGAGAGAGAGAGAGGGAAAGATAGTCTGAGAGATGATGAGAGGGAGAAATGGTACAAGTAGCTCAGAGGAGGTAGAAAATGAGAAAATGTCAGGGCAGCGAGAGAAAGGAGGAAGAAACGGGGACTTAAAGAGAAGAAGAGGGAGATTTTGGAGGGATGTTAAGCTCAGACATGGATCCCCAAGACTTGCCACAGGAGACTGCCACCCTCAGGGGGACCTGGGAAACACACACACACAAAAGAAAAGAGAAAGGTGTCAGTGTGTCAGCATACAAGTGTAGAAATCGTTCACGGTGATCTATATTGATTTTCACTCACTTAACTGTTGCCTAACAGAGTAGCAGCCAAAACACTGATTGCGATCTGATCTGAGGCAAATGAAGTGAGAGCTCTATAGTTCGAAAATACTCCACTGAGTAAATATTTGTTTTACACTGTAGGAACAGTAAGGATGATTCCTGATTCCTATTTAAAAATGAAATGTGCAGGCTTATGGGTGAAATAGCTGTTATTTCATGCATTGCTCTCAAGAAGTGTGTGCTTCACCTACAGCAAGTAAAGCAGAGAATACAAAATGATCCATGTGCGTATTTCTTCATGGCTGTGCCCTCTGAATTGTAAAGGTTTTTGTGAACATCTCTGTTAGTCTCTTTGCACTCACAACCGAACAAAGGGAATCCATCTAAACGTGACAACTGGCTGAATGATTTTCAGTTTTACTCACCTTAAGATGGACTCCTAGATGGTCTATGTGCTGAAGGGACTCCATGGTGCTCCTCACCAGAGCTGCACACAAAAGTACACACACACACGGTTTAATGATCACACCAGTGAACACAGCCATAATTTAAGAAAGTATGACTGCATACTGCGGGAAAAAAGTTTAGTCTAAAAGCTTTTTGTGGCTGCAGAGGGAGCTGTGTAAAGTCTGATAAACTGCCTCAGGTGATGTCATGTGAGTCAGTGAAAAAAACTGAAGTGATCTCACCAGACCTCTGCAGCCTGCCCATCAGAGATTCATGACCTGAGGCTTCATAACACACCAGACTCCCCTACTGAGCAGTGGGCGGCCTGAATTACATTGTAGGTAATGTAGACAGCAAGTGTTGATGGGGAGGAGGAATAAGTGGTCGAAAAAAGATGATGTCTCTGGTTTACATTAACATTAATTAAAATCCTGTTTTTGCAGAAAAACTGTGCATCATGAGTTGGACATTATCACATGAGTGCTAAGATGTAGATCACTTTGATATAAATGAACTGATATTAGATGTAGTAAACTCACCTGCAAACTCTTCCACCTGAGAGTCCTCCACTTCGTACAGAAGTTCATCGTGGAGCTGTGCTACCAACCTGGAAACACATTCAGAGACACACAAGACCCCCACGACTGCAGCAGGACTGTTACTACTGCTGCTAACAATATGATCTTCAGTGGACCACCATGGGGGCTTCAGATCAGTCCTGTCTGTGCATCCTTCTCTCCATCTAACTCTGATATATTTAGGCTCTTGGCTTCAAGAGTGTTTACTCGAGCAGAGTGTTTGGCGTGTAACAGCCGCATCATTTGAGAAAACTCCTCAACTTTACAAATTCATTTGGCTGGTAAAACGGTGAATGTTGTTTATGTGTTTTGGCGTGACAGACTCTCTTCATTAATGTAGCACTTGGCTGCATTTCGCCAGTGCTCAGCTTCAGAGAGGAAGAGCCAGAGCGCACGTCGTTATTTTAGCTGTGTGAAAGGAAAGAGCGAGGCATCTTCGATCAGCGGCGCTGTATTTGGTTTGGTTGTACCTGGCAGAGAGCGAGCTGGACGAGGAGACCAGGTTGAAGATTCGGATCATGGCCATCTTACAGAGATCAGCAGCAGAGCCTGTACACACATAAACAAAAACACACATATAATATGATCTTCAAGATTAAACGAATATTTCTGGTCACACAGCGGCCAGTTGTCCCACCTTGGACCACAAAGTTGACTGCCTGCCTCTCAGCCTGCATGCGGATGCCCCAATCCGGGGAGTTGATGTTAGGGAGGGTCCGTCGACGACCCATGATGGAGAGCACGTAACCTAAAGAAAAGCAAAAACACAAATCTTTTTGCTTTTTTGCTAAATTATGCTGCCACAAGACAAAGACCGAAACTAATTTTAGATCAATACAAAAATGGTCTCATAACTGAATGAGGTTTTGGTCCATAGCTCTGTACCATCAGTCTCTGGGTGAAAAACACTCGACTTTTTCTGAAACGCCTCGCTTCTTTCAGTCAACTGAGTCATCCATAACTACACGCTGAGCAGAACTAAAGCTACCGAGTTTCATGAAAAGTCATTTGTTGATACAGCATTATGGGCGATTATGGTAACAGCAGGTTTACAATGACACAAGCACGCACACACGCACACGCACACGCACACGCACACACACACGCACACACACACGCACACACGCACACACACACACACACGCACACACACACGCACACACACACGCTCACACACACACACACCCTGGTATCCACATGATTCACATACAAAAGCGTGAGAGAAACACACTAACATTCCTGCCACAGTCACACAAACACACACTGGAAGGCGACACAGGAATGTGCAGTGACGTGATACGCACATTACACACGCTCACACACATTATCAAGTGCAGGTATGCAACACACTCACTCACTCACTCACTCACACACGCTCACACACAGCGGCCCAGTACATTCCACCAGCTGGACAATGGAGCGGGCTTAACGGCTAAATCCTTCTACTATCCCTTACTATGAGGAAAGCCAACCAGGGCATGAAACCTGAATGACCCTCTTCCCCAAACACACACACGCAGACACACACAATGACACACAAGCATAAATGCACAGGAAATGAGCGCACAACTGATGGTAACGAACACAAAAAAACCCTCTGCTCACTGTGAACTGACCCATGATACGTGCGTGTGACCTTTTCGCTGGGAATGCGACCTCTGTGCTGGGGCCCGATGACGGGGACGTTGTTTCCAACTATGGACAGGTACGAGCATGAATCACGCAGGAATGTGCGTGTTCTTCATACCCAATCGATTGGTCAGTGACACGCTGCTGTGAAGGCCGGTGCCTTTCAAGTTCAGGCTGTTTCTGTGGTCAGAGGTCGTGGTGAGTTTGATGTGGTAGAACACTGTTCAATACTATCATTTATCAACGTTTGGCGGCATTTTTTACATTTGATTCGCAAAGCTCTGTTGAGCAAATGAATTATTCACACAAATTTCTTGTTACAGACAAACAAAATGAGCTTGTAAAGTCTGAAACATGAAATAATTGCAAGAAAATTATTATTTTTTTAAACTGGAGAAAATAAATAAGTACATATCAATTTGCATATTATAATATATTAATTTGTATGATTTTTGCTACATTTGGCATTTTTATTTATTTTTTGGTTATTCAAATTTCACTGTCTTTTAGCTCTTTTTTTGGGTTTCCTTTAACTCTTATCTGGCTGCTAATTGCTCCACTACATTCACCAGTTTCACATTGTCATTTTTTTTATATTGTACGAAATACTGATTATGTCTCTTTAATAATTTAGAAAATGCAGGTTTGATGCTTTTAAACCTGGCCTGATTTGATACACACTATCCGTTTGGTTGTTTTCTACTTAATTTTGCAAACATTAACCACATCAAAATATGTACTGACACTGGAAAAACATTATTTATTTGTAGTTTAGAGCGCAGGAGTCAACTTTTTTTAATCAAAACCATCCCCATAGCCGAGTATCGCAGCCATTATCTTCAACCGAGCATAAGAGGCTGAAGCAACAGCTAACTGCAAATTCCTTTTATATTACTGATGAGCCTCTGCCAGCCCCGCTGTCTGCAGCTGAAATATCCGCATGTGCATGAACAATCTGACCGCGCTTCAGAGCCAGGACGTGTTTATGTGTGAGTGTTCGCACAGCAGGGTGTTTACATATCTGTGCAGATCTAGCTTCCATGTGTCTGCTGTGGCCAGAAGACTTGGCCGGTGTTCATGTCTGATTCTGCCTGTCGCTTTTCATCTCTTTTATTCGTCTTTTATAAATTTTTTTTTTTTTTTACAAGTGAAGGTACAGCATTCATCCAAAGATATGAAATGATAAGTGCATGATATGAAGAACAGGAAACATTAAGAAAAGAACATGTGTCTATTTTGTGTTTTATAGTACTTAATATGAGAACTATCAAAATATTTCTTTTTTCTTACTCCTCTTCCTTCTGATTGTTATATTTCTGGACAATCCACAGCCTTTTTCTTCTTTTCTTCTGCTAATACACCCACACTGTGATACTACCGTCGCCTTCACCTTGCCCTTTCCAATACATTTCCAACAAATATGACAGCAGCTGAGCCTGCACTGTTCACCTCATTTCTACTCAGCCTGCTAGCAGTTTTGAACAAAATATCGCTGTATCAGATACAATCAAACTATAAACTCAGAGTAGCCAGGGAGCCCGGGCGTGTATTAATCTCTGCTCCATGAGTCACGGCACCGCAGCTACAACCTCCAGTGAATACTGTGTGTCTCCTCCCCGACAGCGCAGATTACAGTGGACTGTTTTATCGATCAGCCAAATTTCTGCTGAGGAATGAGGCAGGGAGAGACAAAAACAAGAGAGATATGCAACAGTGATGAGGAACGGTAAAAGGAAAAGTAGGAATATGTTAAAAAAAATTCTCTCTGAGACCAAGAAGAAACAAAGAGTCAGAGAGTGAGACAGACAGACTGAAGGACAGCAAGACAAAGAGAGTGGGTTGAGTGGGGCAGATGAATCCCGGCTCGGTCTCCGATGGGAGGATCACCATGGTGATGAGCTGAATTAAAGCCGACTGCTTGGCGCAGCATCCCTCTGCCCCTGAGAACGAGGAGGCTTCCACGGCGGTCGGTGCGCAGCGTTTTTTGGAAAAATGAGTCCATTACGGCGCTTTGATTGGGAAGCTGACACCAGAGAAAGGGGGAGGCGATGAGCCGGGAGCCGAGTGTGCCACCGGTAATAGGCTGCTGTGGGTGATGGAGCACCTGTCAGCGCGTGACGACGGGTCAGTGTTTGTGACAAAAGGTGCGCGCCGTCCCCGCTGGCATGAAGAACATCTCCTGCTCTGACCTAATTCTTGATGTTTATTACAAAACAAGGTTGTTTTTCAGCATTCGCCATCCAACATAAAATGATGTAGGACCTACTTTCCCATTCAGAAACAGCCTGAGAGTAGCTTAAGTTGACATTGTGGCTTTTATTAGTGCTGCACAATTGTCCCTTCATTCCAGATTTCTACTAATTTGATTGGGGGTGTAATCAGTTTATACTGTAGCTCATCAGTTAACTACTAGTGCATTTATCTGGAAGGGCAAAAAACAGATACCAGTGTTTTAACCTGAACACAGGCCTCAGTGTTGAAGGTCGGAGGATCTGTTTTGTCGCAAACTGACCTCACCTCTCCGTCTGTCAACGCCGGGCTCATGGGCCGTGCGCGATGAGGGTTAAAGTGCAGACTTTACACTATTCTGCGTGAGCGTGTTTAAGTCTCAGGTGTGCTGTGTTGGCAGTTCGGTCCGAATATAAATAGAGTGTCCCGTCTGAACCATCAGGCCCCCCTCCGATCCACCTCGCCCCCCTCAAGTATTGACCCACGGCAGTTTGTCTCGTTCCTGCCAATGCAAGCACATCTTCTTCTTCCTCAGCCAAACACACACACACAGATCCATAGAGAGCGTGGGCGTATGTGTGTCCGCCTGTGAGATTCAAAGCACACAGCGTAACGTCACAAAAGTGCAGACATGCACGCACACTTTTGAAGGAAGATTTTCGCTGACATCTCCTATTTGTAATCCTTCCACCACTAACGCCTCACTTCATGTAGCTTCACTGCGACTCTCTGACCCTCACCTCTGGTCCTATAAATAAACATACTATTGAATTGTGGGAAACCGTATGCGTCACGTTTTCTCCAGTATCTATTCCTTTAGGAGGATTAAGACTCAAGATAACCTTGAGGTAATGCCTCTTATGGGAAGCAGAGTGGGAATCTAACCTCGTTTGTGGCACTGCTGGACGGTCCGCTGGATGAAGGCCTGGACTTCTCTGTAGGTCTGGAGGAAGCTGTCCTGGAATCGGCTGGCCTGCTCAGCGCTCACACCGAGGATCCCGGACAGACGCTCACGACCTGCAGGGAACAACATTCACCAACTATTTATCTATGTAATTGATGCCATGCAAATAAAACATAAAGTAAGTAAGACAGTAAGATTAAATGTTATGATGGTTAATTGTGTGCTACTACTACACTGACACACAAATAAGTTTCTTGAAGAGGCTAAAAAGTTGGCAATATCTGCAGTATGCAAGAGGAATAATTTGAGGAAATACTCGTATGTTTTTGCAGAAAATTAAGACGCATGAAAGTAACTGTAACATATAATAGTCTGAAACACACAACGCAATGTGTCGTTTCTTTTGTTTTAAACTATTTAGATGTAACGTGTTAATTAGTTTTAATAATAATAATAATTTAAAGGTAGTTAGATATTTCCTTCTTGCAGTAGCTTTTCCTTAAAAACACGGGTGTGGCACGTCTCTCCATTCAGCTCCCGACAGAAAAGAAATCATGATGATCTGTGACCCAACTGTTTAAAACCTTAACCTGACAAATGAACCATGGCTGAATATAAATGAGGCAAAACCACCCTTTATCAAGACTGATCGGAGAGTGAGATATAAGAGAAGGGTGAGGCCAGGGGAAGAGAAGAAAGTTGAAAGGGGGGAGAGTGAACAGAGGGCAGACTGGACCAGAGGGTAAAAGAAATGAAGAGAAAAAACAGTAGAGCCAAGTGAAGGGTGAAAGATAGAAGAGGACAAGATAAAAGGAGAGTGGGCAAGGATCAGAGCAAGACTGGAGGAATGTGTGTGTGTGTGTGTGTGTGTGTGTGTGTGAGAGAGAGAGAGAAGGACACACACGCACACAGAGGCTCAATGTGTGTGATTTCCAAGGAAGTGTTGAAGGTGTACAGCCTGTAGCAGGAGCAGGAGAACAGGTTATAAGGTGAGGAAAAGATCGATAGAGGAGTGTAGAAGGTGAGCTAATGGGTGCCACAGTTACTGTGTGTGTGTGTGTGTGTGTGTGTGTGTGTGTGGAGGGGTGTGTGTTGATGTGTGGTTGGTGATGAGTAATGTCATGCCAAACTGCCTGAGAGTTGGTGGGAGGCTGAGTGGGGAGGACAGTAGTTTCTGCAGATATTAAAAATGGCCACCATGATACATACAACAGAAACACACACACACACACACACACACACACACACACACACACACACACACACACACACACAGAGGGTCCCCCTCTACTTTCCCGAATGTGTTTTTCTTGTTGTTGCTTTAGTTGGATGTTTGACCTTCACTGTGAAGAATGATGAATGTGCAGAGTTTGACACAAGACAGTTTGAATCTTTCTTTTTTTTAGTTTTTAAGACGTGGAGATACAAACATGAAATTGCATGTCCACAGACAATCAGCATTGGTCCAGTATACAATGAAATTAGATAGTATATATATATAGTGATGTTGAAACGTGAAAATTTTAGATATTTGCATATTCATAAATTCTGGAATTTCCATTGAGGGAGAAGAAGCAATTTTTCTATTTCAATTATTATTCCAAGCAGCGTGTTTTTATGCATCTTCTGTAATTGGGATACTAGTATGTAGTATTTGACCAATAAAACATATATTGATAAAATAACTTAGAATACCTGTTGTTGGCAAATCAAATGCATTCGATAGGTTAAGAATTGATATAAATAAACCAAATATGTTAATTTCACAGTAATCAGTCAGAATTGATGATTAGTTGACCTCTTTCTTGTTCTAAAAGTTGACATGATTAATGCATTCAAGTGTTGGCTGAATCTCTAAACTGCTATATTTCTAAGAAATAATTCATGCCATGACTATATTTAGATATCATTTATTATATTAAGAACAATGATAACTTGATAAAAAATGCCGCCAACACAGGCTTCTTTTCTGGACACACCGCCTCAGAGTAGAAGAGGAAGACATTTGACTTCATTCGAGCTGGCGTGTCTGTCTGTGTGGTGAGTGCACAGGCGGTGAAATGTGTCACGACCGCGGCCCCTCCAGCAGGTTATGTGGTTTTAGTGCTGGTCTGGCTGGAGGCCGCTGACTTTGATAGGCGTGTACCGTATATGTAACACAGGCGGGAAATGAGAGCAGCGCTGCCACGAGGATGTATAGATGCCGGGGAGCAGTTTGCTCTGGATGAGTATCGTATGAGTCTGTGTGAAGACCCACATTCCTGCAGAATGAGGTCAGTTCGGGGAGCGACCTTTGACCTTTGCTAATCACGCTCCCTGAACTTCTCTGCTCGCACCCCCGTCAATCTATTTCTCCCTCTCAGTTAGTCCTTTTTCTTCTTTTCTTCCACTCTTCACAATTCTGCTCTCTGAACTTTTCCATTTTTATTCTTTAAGTATTTAAAGGTCACTCAGCAGATAAAATACTTACTTATATACTTCTGTCTTCTTTATTTCATGCCCTTTATTTTATAACCGCACACTACACCTCTTTCTCACCTTCATCCTACTTTTTTTCCTCGTACAACATCATTGCTAAGTCTTCGTATCTGTTGACCCATTTGTATATGTATGCATTTCTATGTGTGTGTGTGTGTGTCTGTGTGTGTGTGTGTGTGTATGGCTCTGCTCGGCCCCTCCTCCTCCTCCCTGGCCTGATTATTGTTTTGCGGAGAAAGCTTCCTTTTAGTATTTGGTATCCATGGCAACGCTTCCTTCCACGCAGAGCTGTCTGTCCGTCACGATCGCTCGGCTCCAGACGCCCCTTGAGCTTCCCCTTTCCCCTACATTACCCCCCCACCCCTTTTCTTTTTAGCGTTCTCCGCATCTCTTTTACATCTCCTCCTCCTTTTCATCACTGACCTTTTTGTTTCGCAAACTGTCCCTGCATGTATCTGATGCCCTCCTACGTTTCTCAAACAAATAGCTTTTACACATTAGCTTCATTGGCTATTACTGTTGGGGTTTATTGAGTTTCCTAGAACTGACTCATTCAACTGTGTGTGTGTGTGTGTGTGTGTGTGTGTGTGTGTGTGTGTACTCCTGCGTTTTTTCTCCCGCTGTGCTGTGACTCCTGCTAAACTTGAAATACCACAGAAATCTCCATCATCAGCTCGAGTGTGAGTTTTTGTTGACCTCTTGAATGTGCTCAGTCCAGAGTGTGAGATAACCAGCAGCGCTGACCCACTTCCCTCCACGCAGGTTTAGATGCAAACCATGCGCTTTAAGGGTCAGCGTTGATTGGTAAATTAAATCTAACGTACTTTCTGATTTTGTCTTGTTGTTGTCCGCGGGGAGAACAGTAAATGTCTTGTTTTGATATCGTGACGGGGTCACAGAAAAAAGCAAACACAAAAAAAACTAACAAATCCACAGGCACAGAGTGAGCCTTCATATATAAAGAAAGTCTTTCTTTCACCAGAGAGGAAAGTAATACACAGTGAGTTATGTATTTTATTAAACTACAATATAAAGGGGTATATTTATTTGCTGATTAAATATTTATCCATGTTGAGTTTTTTTTTTTTATCTCTTGGGCCTAGTGTTTTCTATTTAGCTGTCTAAACAAGAGCATCACATGTACATCCATTTTTATAATGGTTGAACTTTTCCCTGAGTGATAAGAGTGAGAAACTGAGCTTTTTAGGACTTTAAAGACCTGCAGTTATCCTGCTCAAGTAGCCACAGTCTCTCAAATTATATATCACTACAGGGCCCCGAGGCTCAGGAACGACCTGCCTGAGGAAATAACGCTGTCTGTCTCTTTGAAGTTTCTTGTAAAATCCTGATTTTATCTGGACCGCCTTATTATGTTAGTGGTATCTCATTAGTTTTTAATAGTTTGCTTATTATTCAAATTCTAATGTATTTTTCATACCCTTCTTTTATTTTTCTCTTGATGTTTCAAATATTGCAAATATCTGGATTTTTTAAGGAAGCAGATCAGATTAAGCTTTAAATCTAAAAGGTTAAAAAGATGTCATCTTTCCCGCTGCAAACAGAAGAAATATTTTACAGTGATCAATTCTATTATTTTCTTAAATAAAAATATAAAAGTAATGAGCCCCTCATGTGCAGCAGATGCCACGCAGACAGCTCTGTGTGATTAATTATGTATAACTGATAGTGTTTTGAGCATTTGCTGTGGTCTGGTATAATAGCAGTTTTGACAACAGGCTCTAAAGTTGTCAAAACTGTTATTATACCAGACTACAGGCTTTTGAAGATTAAGCATTTATTAGAAGTCAGTCGCCTGTCAGCCCAGAGGCTAACTTCAGCTGGTGCGGTGTGTGTGTGTGTGTGTGAGCATATGGAAAAAAACGGTAATGCTACATAAAGAAAGTAGGCCAGCGGTCATAAAGCCTGATGAAGAGTGCAGACCGGCCCTTAAAACCTCCCTTCATCACACAGGTGGGAGCACAAATGCACACGTAAACATGGCCCACGTTTACTGTTGTGTGCAGGCAGATGCCCGAACACGTCCACATCAGGTCCGCACAAACACACACACACACGCTAAGAACACAAACAAATCAACACACAGTCGTTAGTCAACTCTTTAAATGCACTGCCCCTTGCTGACCCAGATATCTACCACATGTCCGAGCGCATATTTATTTAGTCTGCATGACACCGACTTTAATCGCTCTGGTCATGTGTGTGCGTATGTGAGAGTGTGTGTGTCCACGAGAGCAGGCACATGTGTGTGAAGCATAAATGGGTCACAAATGACACAGAGAAGTCTCTTTATGGGCCACAAGGGTGTATTATACATTCATCTTCCTCTCTCTCTATTTTTATCGTCCCCTGCCCCTCCGCCCTCGACTGTACCCCCGTCCCAGCGCGCCGTGTGGAATAAGGAATGTGATGAAAGAAACGTAAAGATGAGTGCAGATAACCTAACTCCTGCGTAAAATAATCGCCTCCGCCTCTCTTTCTCCCTTTCTCCGCTTGTTTTTTTATCTCTGAATTATCTGCTAATGCATTTAGCTTCTTCACACAATGAACCGCTGTCTGTCTGAATCAGCCGCTAAATGACCTGCCGTTTTGTCATTTGGAACAATACGGGTCAATTAGCCAGAGAGATATCTGTGTCATCATTATCAGTTCTTACCATCCACAGTGGAGTGAATGAGTGTGTGTGTTACGACTCACCTGCCCCGTACACAACAGAGTAGACGATGCGTTTGGCATGTTCCCGATCCTCAGAAGTCACATCAGCCTCACTCACTCCTTTCCTAAGTGACACAAGACAAACACGCTAAGATAGGCAGTTTGTGATTATCTATAACATGAAAATATATATTCAGTGTCTTCATTTTTTTAAAGAGATGAGCAAAATGGGGTTGAGGTTTGTACAGGTTTTTGAGAGAGAAATTCAAACTCTCAAAGATTAATCACCACATCATCACATTGTTGCTATAAATGCAGCTGCAAAAAATAAAGAATTGCTGTCTATCACTGACCAAAGAGCAGGTATTATAGTTAGCTAACCAGTGTTGCAGAAAGTGGTTTGCTGAAAGTTTAACATTTGTATTTGCACAGGCTTTAAAACAGTTAAATTGCTTCTTTCACATTTTTTGTGCAGCTGCAATAAAATATAATTTGGGGCAATGAAAGTCAAGAAATTATTTTTTAAGGTTTTATTTTACCTTCACTTCTTCCATCCTGTGAAATCATCCCCAGACCTTTATGTACAGCATCACCTTTGCACTTTCTTGTGAATTTTATTGGTTTATCTATGACCTGTGACCAACTGGGCACTTTGCAGTTTGTCATGATCTGTCCTGTGTCATGTGGATTCTTTATGTCTATCCTGTTTTATGTCTTGTCGTGTTTAAGTTTCCATGGGTCATGTTTTGAGTTTAGTTAGGTCTTGTCATGTTTAGTTTTCTTGTCGGTCTCGTCTCGTCAAGTTTCATGTTTGTCATGTGTCTGGTTTCCTGTTCT
>JBAJHX010000042.1:5762105-5806999 GCA_037176925.1 Amniataba percoides
AAGTTTACACAGACACACACGTATCTATCCTCAGCCACAAAACAACTGCAGTACTTTCCATTACTGCCATTTCACTCAGACACGTCTCCTCCTCTGCTCGGCTGCTGCTTCAAAATCAAATTAAAGGCGACTGAATGCAGGAAAAAAAAAAAAGACTCAAAATGGACTGTGGAAATTGGAGAGATTTTTCTGCATGAAGCAACTGGCTGTAATAGGTTTCTACTAATGTGGGAGGAGGAAGGGTGATGAAGGGTGTCTGTGTGAGGCCGTGAGGGGGAAACATCATGCACAGATGCATTTAAAATAGTTATCCTAACATTCATAATTTCCCACAATTTACTTTGTGACAGATTCCAGGTCATATCGTTCTGCCCGACTGAAAAGGGGAAGAGAATTCGGGGACTGCTCAATTAATAATGCCGGTTAAAATGAACGCCATTCAGCTTTTAACCCGGGTCAGCCAAAGATTGGAAAAAGATAAAAAGCCCGGAGAAAAGGAGAGACTCCAGTGGGATGAAAAAAAAAAGGAAAAGTGGGGGTGGAAGGTGACGGTGAGGTGAGCAATGGAGGAAAAGAGATGTCTAGTTTTGCTTGTGATGAGGTGAGGAAGGGAGTTTCTAAAGATATCTTCACATCAATGTTTTATGAGTCAGATCACATTTCCTCCAAGCGTGGCCGCCAGCTCCGGAAACATATTGCTGACCAAGATGAGTGTGTGTGTGTATGAAAGAAAGAGCGAGAGAAGAAAGTGTGTAGGACAGGAGTGTTTTCCTTCATGTATATGTATGTAACAGAAATAGAGAGGGAGAAGATTGGGGCTGATATAAAAAGAAAATGTGTGCCCTCAATTGGTATGTGTGTATTTACCAAGGCCTGTTTCTCCGTGATAAAAAAAAAAAAAGCCACAATCATGAATGCCTGTATCGACCCATACAGGAATAACTCTGTCCTACAGTAAGCATCTCTATAAATGAGCCTTTAAAACCGCTGTCGGCATTTAGGAATTAAAGGTGAAACTACCCAGCCGAGAATCTGCTAATTTATTGTTGATATACTGTATATATATATTATATATAATACTGAAGCTAGTGCTAAAGCGACTTTAACGGTTGACAGAGAATTTCATCAGTGGAGATTTTAATAACAGTAATTTGATCTATACCACTAATATCAGTGTGAAAGTTGAATATAAAGAAAATCAGCAGCGTTAAGCTCTCTTTTGGTATAAGAAAATGAGCACTAATTTCTATTATTGGTGCTATGATAAAAATAATAATTTAGCTGTAATTAAAAAAACACTGATCACTTGTATATAACATAGCTCTATGGAGCAGGGGGTCTATCTTCCTTTTTTCTGCATGAATACACAGAACAGTGTCATGTGTTACCTGAACCGACAGATATGACAAGTCAGGCGGCACTGGCTCCTGTAGTTCTTTGGACAGCATCCTAAGATACTGAGGGGGACTAAGCCATGCCTCATACATTTTTAATGCCACCACCCACAGTACCCTGAACAGCCTTCGGTGCTGCTTTGCAGTACAGTATGAAGTATGAAGGTTATGGATAAGAAGCTCGAGTAAAACTTGCGTATTGACAATATGAAGTGCCTCTTGTGGTGAGTCCAGAGAGGCTTCCAGGAAGAGCGAATCGACCGCTGTTGTGAACCGGCCAAGGTGATTTTGAGACACAGGTTGAACTGGACTGTGAAAGTTAAGGTCTGTAAGCATACTTTACTTTCCTGTACTTCATACTTAAAAACGAAAGAAAGCCAAACCCAGGAATTTTTCTAGAAAAACAGACAGTCAGTCAGTACTTTTAATGAGTCAGGTTTACTTTTTGGTACTTGATTTCTTAGTTTTCTCTGGTATATTACTTAACTCATCAATCAGTGGGCTACACGCAGACAGACCTACTTGTATTTGTATTTTTACAGTATTTTGTGCGAATATTTTGTCCTGATGAAGGTCAGCGGGGTGATAAACATGGCTGCATCATGACCCAAGACTTTTTGATTCTTTTTTATATTATTTGTATTGATTCATTTACGTGACTAAAACATAAAAAAGCTGTTGTCTAACTCTTCAAAATGGCAAATAACAAAACAAATCTGTTGTTTACATTAGTAACCTCCATGTAAAGCATCATCCTACTAGATGGTTGAATCTTTATAAAATGCAGGCTGAAATATAAACGAAATATGAAAAACTGATCTCAAACTAACAGGGTTGATGAGGGAATTAGGCCTGCCTTTGTTTTCATTTGGCTACCCTCTCTTTATCCTCGCTCAGCTCCGGCCCCCACACACCAGCAGACATCTCCCAATGGAGAAAAACGGCACTGACAACTGCAGATATAAACAAACAAACACACACACACACACACACATCAGGCACACACAGGTTGGTTGAGGATAGGGAGGATGTTCCAAATGTGGTATAAACCTCAGTTTGTTTATCTTTGGTGAAACAGACTTGACAGCTGTGCATTTTTCTATTTTTTTAAAACTAAATCATGATTTGGATTCTTCTGAAGGTGGGATCGATATACACTTTAAAATCTGCGTCACACACGCACACACACACACTATGTTTTCACAAATACATAATACCTTTTGACATGTCTCTAGGTTGAACTTTTTCTGGGGACGCTAGAAAGTGTGAGCAGTTTAAACACACACAGCAGTTGTTCCAGTTTGGGAAGGACATCGTAGGACATTAAGGGGGTGACTGGGCGAGGGCTCCCTACGAGGGGTTGTTTCCATGACAACCTGGCCTGAGTGCATGTGTGTGTATGTGTGTGTGTGGGCATGTGCTGGCCTGCGTTTGTGAAGCCCTGCCACGCTGTGTGTGTGTGTATATGTGGGATCCTCGCTCTTATCCTGCTGCTGTCCTCCTGCTAACCCTGGTTTATCTGTCTGGTTATGTAAGTGCCCGACACACTGTCAGGGCCAGCAGACACCCGGCGTTCCCCGCAAAGCTCTCCCAGGCTGACAGTGTTCCAGCTCTGCCCTCAGTCTGCACAGCATGGACCAGCGCGACACACCCGAAGTGACCTTATGATGCCAGCTGAGGTTGTGTCAGCGTAAGAGTTTGCTTTGTTTATTTTTTTCTGTTCCGAACTTGGAAAGACAAATCTAGCCGAAGGAAAACATTTCAACCATCAAAGTACAAAAATACAACAGCTCGGGATCTGGACTGCTGTCAAAACAGATGCTCACACACTTTTTTCACGAGGTTGAACCATAAAACGCATAGCTAATGTTGCTGTATCAGGAAGTTTTCTGCTCCCGTAGGTTTAGTTAGTGGCTGCGTCAACAGCAAATGCAAAGTCGTGCCTGAGCGGCTAATTGCTGATCAACCTACAAGAAAATTAAAGACAGTCTGCAAAAATATATAAATAACACTCAACATTTCATAATCTGAGCCATATTACTTAAAAGAGTGAATTTATTTAACGGAGTGTGAGTTATTGTCCTACCTGCAGCGAGAAAGGTCCATCCTTCCTGAGGGATGAACATCGCCCGAGGATGAATAGTCACCACCTCTTCCTCTTTTCCTGTGGGGACCGAAGACAAACCCCTGAGGTACACCCCCGCAAATCATCCCTCACTGCAAAAGTACATCATGTCTGGTGAAAACTAGAGCCTGTGTTTTCATTATGCATTTGAATAAAACAGAAAAACAGATCTAATAAGCATTAACAACTATTACAATACCATTAATTATCTTATGGTAGTGTATTCATCACATACTCATTTTGGTTTTAGTTCTGTACTTATATAATATATTCTTATCATGATCATGAAATACAATTGAAATTAATACATATGGTGACAAAAGACAGATGAGTTCGTGCTCTATCACTTCCCAGTTTTGTTACTACAGCCGCTGCTTGGCAACAATGCAGGGCAGAATTTGAATTAAATCGACTCCCATATATAAGCAGAGCATCTCGGATGTCTTTCACGGCACATTTCAAGACAAATTTAAGGAGCAGACATGTGGCATAACACAGCAATTTAGCGGTAATATTGACGCAGAGAGACTCAGACAAACACACAGATCTCAGACAGCCAACACTGACATCTGATTTAATGAGGAGTTAAGTTATGATGCTGCGGCGCCCCATTTAGAAGCAAATCAGAATCTAATCAGGACCGGGTCTATCTTCCGCTACGAGGAGCTGGGCTAAAGTGCTGACCTTAGTGCTGGGGAAATGATGGGTAACCTTCACATCCTTCGTCAGCATGATGAAAACACCACTACAGCAGCACAAACACACAAACACACACATGCTGACGCGGAAAATGTGGCCTTGCTGCCGCACAAGCTCATATACAAACCGGGGCGCTGTAATCGGCCGTGATTAAGGCCTCACTTCTCACCCAGAGACACAAAGCGATAACTGATACGGGGATGGCGGGAAGGGATACTTATGGAGGGAAAGACAGCATGATGTAGAAAAAGAGATGTGGATTTGATGACAGCGAGCTTCGGGGATCTGAGCGAGGTGCAGAGGTGCTGATGTTAGCGCCTATGAACCGCTCAAACAGAGGAAGAGTGAGAGAGGAAGGACAGAAATAGAGCTGAGTGTGGCACCGCTGGCTGTGACTGACAGCAGAGTCAATGTGGCCCGGCCATGCCCAACAGATGGATAGACTCGTTTTGATGTTTTATTCATCCGCAAATGGAGGAATTTCGTTCGTTCGCACTGTCAGCCAGCTAAACTGGTACCTCTGGAGCAGACAGGTATTAAACCGAGGCACTGCAGATAAGCAGTGACCTCACAAAACCAAGCTTTCTTCATTAAGAGGCGGCTCATTTGTCAAGTGGCGTCTGTGCAGTGACAGCTACAAACCCGTGACATCATGTTTCGGCGGACCAAAGGTTTGGTGTCTGTGGTGAGCGAAACTCTATGATGATCCATTTAGAGACGTAATTCTACTGAAAATAAAAGTCTACATAAATGAATTCTTTAACAAAGGCTGTAGGAGAAAACATTTCAATAAGACATGAAGTCTTTTAGATATTAATGTGACATTACTAGGATGTCAAAATTTGATTAATAGAGAGAAGGGGCCTGACTGAAAAGAAGAACAGCACATTATTTTAGTCCGGCTCTGTCTTGAATTACCTTTTTGTCATAATATAATTGCTCTCAATAAACTGTCCCTCAAAATGAAGAGTTGGGCTGTTTCTCCGAAGTGTCTGTATGGCAGTTTTTATCAAATGACGACTGCGTGTCGGGCAAGACAAGGTAATTAAAAACGTTTTCCGAAGGGATGAAAAGAAGACGGGTGGCAAGAACAGAGAAGGAGTGATGAGAAAATAATCAGATCTAAGATTGCCGAGCTGATGCATGTGCTGCTTGTGTATAATGCTCTCCCCCAAGCTGTCTTCTCATGAAAGTAAACGGAGATGCAACGCTGAAGGTGAAAGATGGGTTTGGTACTTGATGTTGCATACATGATCAATTAAGCACAGCTGTTCATCTTCTCTCTTGTTTCTAGCGGCTCTGTAACAACATATACAATGAATCTTGGAATTTTCCATCTTTTTTTTTTTGGGGATAATTCACTGCCTACCGTCTTTTTCTGTCCACATCAAACCGGCAGAAGCGTACTCCAGGGGAACATAAAGGAAACATAAAACCCATCCTTACATCTGACAGTGTTTAGGTGGCGAGGCGAAATTTGAAAAAAAAAAAGGTCTGTTTTGACTTTGCATATTCACACGGGGCTGAAAAGAAAACATTTCATTCTGTCAATTAAAACAGAAGTTATAACTTAAGACAAACACACCTGTGCAGGAGACACCTTTTAGTGAGTGACCCTTTGTTGCTGCAGACTTTTATCATCCTCATAAACCCTCTTTACAAGTTCCCAGCTCATCACTTTTTTTTTTTTTACACCCCATGAGACGTCTCCCTCAGCCACACACACACACGCACACACACACACACACAATGACATTTATTACTGTCTCATTCTCCTGAACACATGGGAGGCTTGTGTCTGTGCGAGTGTGTGCGTTAATGAGTGTGTGTGCACCTTACCTTGGATGTACTGCTTCTTGGTGATTTGGAGCGGCTGCCTCGGCAGGGCCTGGAAGTTCTGGATCAGGGAGGACACACCTTTTGTAAGCCAGCTGGTTGACTCCTGCCCCGCGCAGTGTGTGTGTGCTTATAGACATCTGTACTGTGCAGTGTCTCATTACTCTGTGGAAGTGGGTCCCATTTTCAACACTGTGTTTTCTACTGATAAATTATCCCCCGCTGCGTGAGAACCGAAATAAACCACCAGCTCTATATGAGTGAGAAAAGGTCAGCGGTATACATCTGCAGCCACTCCCAGCATGCTCCTGTGAAGCTGTAACGAAGGGACGCGAGAGGAGATAGAGGTGACATTCACTTGTGTGCATTTGTTAAAATAAAATGGTTTTCCCTTTTAGCAAATCCAAATGAGGCTGTTCAGAGAGCTAACAAATATGTACTTTATCATGTAAAAAAAACTTTTCTGTAGATAATTACAGCATATCAAGTTAAGTCACGTCATTTTTGTTTGTACAGGCCAGTATCACAAATCGCAGCTTGCCTCTGTCCTGAAACCCTCGACTTGGATGACGAAAAACTCCCTCCCAAAAACACTTTTACTGAAAAACCTGACAGAAAAGTTCAAAGTAACAGATAAAAACTTTTAACTTCTCAAGCTAAAGTTTCCAGTACTCGTCCAATCAAATATTCAATCATTTTTTCATGATAATCTCTAATAATTTAAGGCACTCCCATGACATGCACAATATATTGCTCTTTGGTTACTTACTTCTGAAAACAAACCACCATCTAACGCAGTAAATATGACTTTTAAATGAGATGTCAAGGTAGAAACATTCCCTCTTTAACTTTTAAATCAATCACATTCCCGTCGACTGCCCTTGTCTTGAAACTCCCCAATATATACGACTGGCAGCCACCCAGTGTAGCATTTACACGAGGACGGCTGCTTTGCTTGGCTGAGATTAAGAAAAACAGAAAGCCGCCCTGAGACTGCAGCCAACACCACAGATCTTTCAAGTTTTCAGACACACATCTTAAAAATAGGAACAGCCTGATGCTCACTGGGCTCGTGTCCCACCCCACATCGACCCGCTGAGTAATCTAAGACGCTGCTGATATTGACACACGCACATTCAAAAATTACACGTGTGCAGTTCTTTCTTTTTGCCTGAAGAAGAGAAAAAAAACAGGAAGCGTGATAAGGTACCCCAGCGCGCGCGCACACACACACATACGGCGTTTGATGGAGGGAAGAAAAAGCGATGATTCAGACTCAGCGTTTCCATTTTAATCCCCGTTAATCCCACTGTATCCCCCCTTTCAACACACACGCAAACAACTTAAGGTGTGAATGTGTGTGTGTGTGTGTATATATAAGGAAGATGTTAGCGGTTATCATCAAGGACGCACAGGACACATTAATCAACGTGTAACCCACACAACTTCCCTTCTTAACATGTACAGACACAACACAACAGTGTTTCCCATCATGGTCAGAATCTAAACGTGCGTGTGGTTTGGCTTGACCCTACAGTGAGTGTGCACGGCTGTGTGTGATCCAGAGAGAGAAAACAGCTCTCTGCTTTCACCACTCATTCATTATTCACGAGAGGGAGGGAGGGAGGGAGGGAGAGAGAGGGGGGGGGGTGAAAAGACAGGACCGCAGTGGCAGGGTGTGGACAGCGGAAAGAATACTTCAGGGACCAGGCACCAATCACACACACACACACCCACACACACACACACACACACACACACACACACACACACAGTTACGTTCAAGTTATCGTACATGACATACGTGACCTGCCGGGTGTTTTGAGGCAGAGCGAATGAGAAACGGGGCACGTAATGACGAATGTGTGTGTGTTGCCCTGTGATGTGATAGGTAATTCAGCCTTCCTATCATGCACGGTTTTTGCAGTGACGACAGCATAAACACACACAGGATACAAAGCATGGTGAAGCCAAACCGACTCATACCTCATGCACGCACACACACACACACACACACAAAGAACACCCTGTGTTTTACAGGAAAGGCAAACAACAACAAATTCAGGAGCCAGCCATTTAATTATTGCTGATAGCTTTTGTTGATTATTGTTATGCAAAAGTGAGTGCTGCCCTGTGTTTTGATATACAAAACCTCCAGATGCTTTTAAAGAGAAAGTCAGATGTGAGCATGTGAGAGGAGAGATGGGAGAGAGAGAGAGAGGCAATCAAAGAGATAGGAAGGCAGGAAAGAGCGAGTGACAGAAGGGTCGAGAGATAAAAGAGACATAAAAGAGAGAAAAAGATGAGTGGAGAGAGAATCAAAGAATTAAAGAGCAGATGTAGACGACTGTACATGCGTCACTGCAGCCTGAGAGAGAGCGAGTGAATGAGAAAATGTGAAATATAAAATGGCCTGGGTCAGCTTGCTCTGCTCACTGCTGACTGTACACTTTGAAACACACACACACACACACACACACACACACACACACACACACAAAATATGATACTGTAGATACAATCACTCTCCACAGCATTAGTCAATATACATAAAAACCTCCATATATACACACACACCAATGTAGAGGATCAATACCTGAACCAATTATTACACACACACACTGCAACTAAATAAACATAACAAACATCAAGCTTATATGCAAAATAAATTAATTAGTGACCAGAAATGTTGCTCAGTAATTTGAGACTGACCACAGGAATCCTGGCGATGGCATCACCTGCTGGACAGAAACTGTCACTGCATCCCCTCCTGCAGGAAGGCGCAAGTACGACGCATGCAGTGTGTGAGCAGGCTCACAGGAAAACACACTGTGTACATAAAGAAGCAACACATGCATACTGTCCGTGTTAGCACAATTTAAAATACAAACACACACACACACACACCTGCACGGCGAGTGGTCCAGGTCATTATCACCCTGACAGCGTCATGAGAACTAGTTCATTAGCGGTCACTGTGTGAGTCAGACCAAGAGCGTCTGGGAGTCCAAACGAGCAGACACACAGACATCACACACACACACACACGGACGCACGCATACACACACAAACACATGCACACATGAGGTAAACTCCTCATACTTCATTTACTGCCCTCCAAACATTGAAACCTTAACTGCTTCTTACAAACACAGACTCACAGGAGTGTAAACATGTGTCAACGCAGACAGCGAGCGAGCAGTCACCGCGGCATATTAAGATGCAGACGGGCACAAACAGATACACATGGGCGCTGGCACAGGACGGGCTTCATTAAATGGCGGCTGATGTTGTTGTTCCTCCCCTAATTACATCAACGTGCGTTAATTATACAGAGCTGACACAAATACTTGTGTATTACCCTCTGTTGCATGCATACAAAAACACACAGACACACACAGTATAAATATTCCTCGGCTGTCAGACACAAAAAACACACACAAACACGCGACTTGAAAATATGCCTGAGCCATCGACTGCCAAACACACATGCTTGTGTTTTTCTCTCCTGGGCTCATTAACTCTGAATGGGGCCCTTAATCATGCAGATGTGTTTGTTTTATTCTGTGTTGTCTTTCCGCTACTGACACAGTGAGCAGCATTGTTCCTTATTCTCAACAACAGCCTGGTGTTTGTATTCTTTTATGTCTTCAATGGCCTGATAATGAGCCTGAAATTAGCTCCTGTTGTCCCCCAAAGGGACTGCTCGGACCCCACAAGAGCCTGACAGTGGCACTTATTGCCAAAGCACCTGTTAGCGGTGTTGACCAAAGGCTCTGTGTTTACAGATTAATACTGGTTGAAATATTCATGATGGCTGGTTTAAGGTTACTTCATTAACTCAACCAGTGTTTTTTTTTTCAGAGATCAAATAATTTTCAACCCCAAGAATAAAGTCCTGCACGGACTACATGTATGTGTTGCTAGTATTGACCTGACCTAGCATTATTAATCTACATGCAATCTGATAATATATTTATTCTACTAAAATTACACTTTTACACAGTGCTACATTACCGCATCTGGCTTTAATTACACACAGATTGTGACTGCAAATTGAATGAAAGATGCACTGCAAATTTGCACCGCACTCTCATAAATGTAAATCTGGCCCGGAGAGAGACGGAGTCTCAGAGGAGCACTGCCTTGTTAAACAGATGGGGACGACTGCATCACTGTGCCGGTGTGGGGTAATTTAATCACACCACACCAGCTTAATGACTCATCACGGAGCGCATGCACACATGCAAAACACACACGTGCATGTCATACGCTAAGACACACACACACACAGCTAAATGATCTGGATTCACACTGTAACCACAAGCAATCACACCCACCAAAATCCATCTGCTCGGCATGAAGAGAGAGAGAGACTGGCACGTGGTTGCAAAAACCCACAGTCAGCCAATCCATTATTTGGAATAAGGTGACAGACTACAGGGCATTAAGATGCAGGTGGGGGGGGGGACCAGTGCAGTTGCTGTCCCTCTGAACACCAGCATAGCTCCTGGTAGCAGTGTTGAGCAAAGCCAGTTTATTATGCCTGATTGGTTAATTGAAACACTTCCCATAACACAAACTTAAACTATTCTCTACTGTGTTTTCAATGTCGCCGCCAGCGAGTCAGCAGAGAACATGACACACACTTCAGTGAAGTGCTTAGATCAGCCTTGGGAGGACTTTCTGTAAGTGCAAAAGCATTTAATGGCAAAATGCAGAGCAGTCTTAAATGAGCATTAAACTGGTTGACAGACCCTAAAGGAAACTCAGTTGGCAGTTTGGGAACAGACACGGCTGCACAATCGTAAAATAAAACACACAGAAGGAGTTATTATATATTGGCCAATGTTTTCCCAACACAACCTTTGAAAAAATGTCTGTCTAGAGGAAAACTTACAGCATACTATTTGAACCAAGGCACTAATTAATCATAATAGGGAGGTTATATGTGCAGAATCTATAAGTTAAATCCCCAAGCTGAATAAGCAAGATTTTGAGTCTTAGAAATGGAGACAGAAAGATTAAGAAAAGTCACCATTAAGAGAGACTTTGACATCGAACAACAAACAGTGGTTTGACATACGCCACGAAATGATGGCAGAACAACGGGTTTCCATCTGCTTTCTGTGTATCTGTGAGGGAACTTGCAGCACTTGTGGGTGGCATGAGTGTATAAATCTTTGAACGCCATAAAGGACTCAGGCACAACCGGAACAGTGCAGAGGGAAAGAGAGAGAGAGCAGATGATAGAGGGGCGGAGTACTGCATCAAGGACTCTTGCTGAGTGTTGTTTCAGCTCTTTGGTGCTAACAAACAGGGACGAAGGGAAGTTCATATCTTATTTGTCCTCTCTGGTTTCACTGCTGCATTATTAAGGGTTTAAATGTGAGACAAAAATAAGAGAAGGGACAGAAATAAAGCATCGTGGAGGGAAGGGGTAGAGTGAGGAAGCTGTGAAGGCACAAGTGCCTGAGGAGGGAGGAGAAAGAGTGGGAAACAAAAACAGAGTTAAAAACCAAAAAATAGAAATATAACAGATTGAGAGCAAGAGAATGAGAGTAAAAACAAGAAGAAGCAGACACAGAGATGGAAACACTGTAGATGCAGAAGAGGAAGCTGTGACTCGCAGCCTGCAGTTTTTTCTGCAGATAAAAACAGATGAGGCAGAGCAGAGGAGCCCCACTTCTCTCTGCAGCAAGACTCACTTCTCGCGGCGCTTTTAACTCAGCAGCAGTTTATGGCTGTCCTGCTTTAATTCAGGCACCCCTTTGTTACTGCAGTCTGGCTTCACCTCAATTGAACCCACAACAGATGAAAGCTAAACCCTCTCTGTAACACTCATTTAAATATGTGTGTGTGCGCAGTATGGTGAGTAGCAGAAAAAAAGCTTCCTTTTTCCTCCCTCCCCCTCAATCCCAAATTATAAATTGCAGCTTCTTTACCATCAAAGCAGCAGCATGTGACACGTTAGTGATCAGTGGGTGAGTCTTCAATTAACTGCAGGCGGCACAATCCATATTATGATGAGAATAATCAAGAGTGACGTTAATTTATATGCAAGAATAATAAGAAGCAAAAAGACTACAGGGACTCGACTCTGCTCCCTCCTGGCTCTGTAAGAGTGAAATGATCTTCTGGTTCCAGTCATCAAGCAGCAGAGTTTCTCTCTACGTTCTGCCACAAACTAAACTTCGCATCTTTAAAAATGTGTCTTCTGCATCCTCCTCTGTGGATCACTTTATCTATTTTTCTATCATGATACTGATACCTGCTGATTGATACATTTATTGATTAGCTGATTGTAAAAATAGTTCCTAATTTATTACCTACTCAATTACTTCCCCTCTTACAATTTTGTTGTCCCACTTGTGAAAAACACAAACATACTACTATTTGTTTGTTGTTCTCAGTTTTGGCAGTACAGCCAGAACAAGTGTGTAAAATACAAACACTAATCCACAGACAATGACAGGCCAATTAGTGTATTCACACACTCGTTCAGCAATGAAAAAGTAATAGCTTTTAATTAACCTTTTTTGTGTGTATTTTTGGCAATGAAAGTTGAGCTCTGTAAGAAACATGGGAGAAGAGGGAGGTTACCAAATGGTATGTTGTGGCAACTTTGTGTCTTAAACACTTGGCCACCAAAATGCCTAATAAGAAATATTTTTTATTATGAATCATAAAACAATGAGCGTAGAGTTGAAACAAATTATAATTATCTGACCAAACTGGCAAAATACATACCAGTGGAGATACACACACACAAACACATCAACATCCACACGCCTGATAAGATGCTCAAACAAATCCCAGCGTCGCAGCAGAGGGAACAGAGCTGTGTTAAATCGGCGCTGCCTGACAGTCACAATATATCATTCTGTAGCAGCGTGATCAATTCAACGTGTAGCTCACACCGGTCGCAAATTGCTAAGTGAGATTAGAAAAGCTCAATATCTCCATGGTTAGATATATATATGTGTGTATGTGTGTGTGTGTGTGTGTGCCAGAGTAGTACTCAGTGACAGAACCACTGGACCCTGACAGCTGCGTAAAGTCGAAATGAGCTATCGACCGTCTGTCCCATACAGAGAGAGAGGCAGAGGGTGATAACCAAGCTGATAAGTGCAAAAAGAGACAAAGCATTTGTTTGTAGTGGTCGGCTTTTTGAAATGTATTCTTCAGTACAATGTGTCTGCCTTCTAATCTACTTCCAATAACACTTTACTTTTCGTGACATTTCACTTCATTAACTAATTTAATTATTTAGTTATTCTCTATGCAAACAAATTCTCAATTCAAATGTGAAAAATCTATTCGATAATTTCCCTGACATTATATATGTGTGTAAATATGCTCAAGTTTATGGTTTACTGGACTATTATTCAAATACAAAGACAGTGATTATTGACACAACAGCACAACAGACGATGCTCATCTACAGTCATTAATCATAGTACACTACAGCAGAGAGTTGCCCTCACAGAGTAACAGGCTTTACATGGTTCTGTATAATGTGATCAGTTTTTCTTACTAAAATCTATTACCTCAGTGCCGTGTCTTGGAGTAGACTGGTTATCGCTGTGTTTTATTTCAAGGATGAAATTCAGCAGATTGATTTTACACACACACACACACACACACACACACACACACACACACACACAAACACAAACACAAACACGCACACACTTCAGTGGTAAAATAAAATCTGGTGACTGTCTTTCATACACTCTCAAAACCAAACACATACCTCCACCTATTTCCCAAATACTGAAGTGGTTTTTAAAAAACTTTTTCTCTTTTTCTAATACTGAGCCTTATCCTCTGTAACTTAAACCTAATTCAAACCATAACCAGTCCTTTAAAGTAGCAATGGCTAAAATGTCCCCATAATAAAAATGTCCTCACTGCGATGGTTTCAAAGTGACACTGGTCCTCACAATGATGGCAATACAAGCACATGCAACACACATACACACATTTTTTTATCTCCTCTCCACTGGACATCCCAAAGAAACCCCAGCTTGTTCTTACATAACACTGCAAACGTCTATATTTGTAAGAGAAAACCTAGTATTATGTGTGACTGTGTGTGTGTGTGTGCATTGTAATGATTATGCAGTCAGCATAATCAAGGGATCTCTCTGATAAGAGAAATGTGGAGAACAAAAGAAAGAAGAAAAAAGACAGATGGGCACAGATACAGGAATTATATTATACAGGAAGAAAGAAAAGAACAAGAAGATGTTGATATTGAGATTCCTGAAGGTTATATAAAGGACCTGCTGTTTTATGGCACTGAAAACCCAGACAGCCCCTTTCTGTTTTGTTACGATCTTACACACTAACAAGCTGAAAGTGTACTTGAGTGTGCTTAGCAAACAATCGGGCTTCAAACATCAATTACACTAAGTACTAGTTTAAGGATTTTTATGGCACTGATTGTGTAAAAGTGTCAAGTACTGACAGTTTGCACTTATCTCTTTTACTTTACTAATAATAACAAATGTGCTTTTTCTTGGCTTTGAGACATTAAACACTTGGAAGATGCTTAAGCACGTCCATTCATTACATAAACAAAAACTCTCTGTAAAAATAAAGAGCTGTACATTTCCTACCTGTCATTAATCTGTCTAAATTTAACTGATAAATACACTCAGGTCCTTCTGTTTCTATCACTGTAATTCTAATGTGGTCACAGTTCAGCACCATGGATAGCTCCATTGCTGCAGCTTAAGTCTATAAGTCTATGGATAACTATATTTCAAGATTAAAAGAAATGAAGACAAGACATAAAGACAAAGGGAGATGTTGATGACAGGAAGGTCATACTTACAGGGTGCTTGGCTGAGATTCTCCCTGTCACCACACTCGTCTGGTGCCATGTGGAGGAAATGTAGTTCTGATGTGTTGATAAGGGAGGACACAAGCATATAAATAAATAATATTCAAGGGGAATTTGACAAATTCAGTTTTGCCATGCACACTGTATTACTTTCATCAAATAATGCATGTTTTGGTGAGTCAGATATGTCATCAGTCATGTTTCCATACAGCTGATTCCTGTCCAGTTCGGCTTGAAAACAACAGCTGCGATCTTCACTCTCACCATTGCTCTGATTCTGCTTTTTGGACCGATAAACATCAACAGTGCCACGCGACTGCATGATGCCCAATTATAACAAGCTGTCAGTGGATTGTAGAGCCAGTAGAGTCGGTGCAATAAGCAGCACATGCAACACAGTCAGCTCAGGGATGTTGTTAAATGATGCAACCCCAACATCTGGTTGCAGCGACTAAACGTGAACCTGATTGGATGATATCCTGCTGAAAGTAGGAGATGAAGCAACTTCAAGCAAAAGACTTCTTGAGTTCAATTGAGTTTTAAAAGCCCAGTTACAATTTAATGATGACACAATCTGGTGTAGCTGTCTTGCCCAGTAATGTTAAACACACATGACGAACACATTCAAATACAAAACTAGTTTGTTGCATGTTACTAGAAGAAGAGGTGGAGTTGTGATAAATATTGTTAAAGTAGACTACATTTGGCATGTTAGCCTTTAAATATAGCCTTTTATGAGTCTTTTCTAGTTAATGGAAATAAGGTTTATGCATTTACTTACTTATATTTTACTCGAATACCTGTAATTTGGATTTAATATTATATGAAACCATCAATACTTATACTCAAAACGCCATCATATTTGGTGTCTGGTTGTTTTTTGACAACAGCACCCCCCTCAAACAGGGATTATTGCCCGCTCTGTCCAAAAGACCACCACATGAATCATCCCCATCAGAAGCCAGACAGCTCTGAAGACAGCCAGGCAGACTCATTTGCAGAGTTGAGTAAGCACAGATTGACAAACACAAGCTGCTGCTCCTGCGCAGAGGGGGACAAAGCCGGTGTGGTGGGGCGGTCGGACACAGAGCCGCATCTTTCCTCTGCCAGTTCAGTACAGCAGCGGCATCAGAAAGGGCTTAAAGAGACCAGCTCAGATGATGATTCACCATCCAGGCCTGTGAGTGCTCTCTGCTGTAGGGGCAGTGTAATCACACCTTCAGAGGCTGCGGTGTGTGACTGTGCCTAAAAGCCTGCAGCATTACACCGTAGTTTTCAGTTATAGTACTGAGCACAGCAGTATAATGACAGTGATGTTTGCACCAGCTATGAAGGTGAAGAGGAGCAAGACGGGCCTATTTGGTAGCATACGCACACTGTTTTAACACAGGAACCAAACTGTGAGTAAAGGAAAACAAAAGCTGTGGGCTTTGTTTGAGTCATTCTACACCCTCCAGCCTTCTCTCAACGCTTGGCGTCACTTTTTGTTTTTGTTATTCCAGCCTTAAGGAGAAAAGTCTAGAAAAACCATATTGCAAAAAGAGTGTTTATAAGACATTCTCTCTGGTAAATGTGTGTACCGTGAATACATTCACATCTGATGGATTTTGCTGACAGTTTGGCAGCATACTCACCTTGCTCATCATGCATGACAGAATCCCATCAACAAAAGTCGACTTGATTTTGTGAACCTGGAGGTAACAACATTGACAAGTACAACTGAAAAAAGGGTGAAACTTTGAGATTCTCTACTACTGAGTATTTTATCTATATACTTATGTAAAGCCCTTAAAAGGCAGACCTAAACATTGTTCTTCCAAAACAGATCTACATCTAACTGTAACCAAAGCCCCTGATTTTTTTAAAGCAAGAGACTCTTATTAAGAAATGCAAACTCTTTGCCAAACAATGTTTTGACAATTATGAATAAAAGCCGACTGAGAACATGACTGACCTGTCTGTACTCTAGTATGATCTTTGGCAGAGGATGCAGGTCCTGAAGCTGCAACAACTGTGAAAAAAACAAGACAAAGGAGAGAAGAGAGAGTTTATTAATGAGTTCAGGAGTCATTTTGAACAAACATCTAACACAATCTTGCAACTGTACTTTTTGTTTGCAGGAAATAGTTTTTTGTCACTTTTGTTCCGTTGTTATCTGCAGAATAGGCTGGCAACATGCCTGTCTCCATATTCATTTGCATGTACTTAGTGACTTTTCATCAATATTAAGAAGCAATGATGTAGCAGGATATGAACTGAGTGCATGTGCGTTTGTGTAGTTACGTGTGTGTCTGTGGATTCATGTGTATGAATGTGTTGGTGCACATTGTGAAACTTCAAGTGTGACTGAGGTAGTTTTGCCAGATTAAAGGAAGATTGGAAGATGAAACTAACATATCTGTGTGTGTTTATGTGTGTGTGCGCATCGTACCGCAGCTTCGGATGTTGACTGCTGCTGTTTGTTGATGGTCTTGGGAAGTCTCTTGTTCTCACAGCGCTCATGGAGGCACAGCTTCTCAAACAGAACCTTCAAACATTGTAAATCCACAATATCCACAAATCCGTGACATGGAAACATACACGCAACACAGAATAAATACACACACAAAAACATGTGTGCATACATACAGTTCATACATATACACATACATAAACCCCACACACAAAGAGGGAAAGGTCACACATATTGTAAACATCAATAACTACATACAAAAGTCTCCAAGAGAAAAACAAAGCAATACACATGCATGCATGTAACACACAAATGCACACATAACAGGCCACACACTGTTCGTAGCTGAGCGTTGCTGGTGACCAAGAATATTTGTCCAGCGGCTCGGTGGGCCTCCTGCTCCAACTGCTTCATCTTAGTCTGAGAGAGAGAGAGAAACACATTAACTACTGGACATCCACCATAAAACTAAAAACATCCTGCATTCAGTATTTTCTGCAACATTTCATAGCACATGAAGACATTAGCACAAAGCTTTTCCACAAAAAAATTCAATGTGTTATGATCCGAGATCCTGATAAACTCTCTGGTGTCGACGCCACAGAGGAGGTCAGCTTTGTCTGAGCGTGTCACAGCCTGAGAGACAACCAGCACATGAGAGCTGTAGTTCATCTCCTCCCAGCTCACTCTGCCACTGATCCACTTTTCTACTTCATGGATCTTTTCACATTTGATACTTAAAAATCTGTGCTAATCTGTAGTCATTTATTCTATCTTTATAGATCTGTTTTCTTGATCTTTTTACTTATTTATCTAATTTTACTTTTTTTGTGCTTACTAAACTGTATTATCCTTGACTTTCCTATCCCTGATATAAATACACCAACTTAACTTAACTGCAAATTTCAAGGTTTGATTTAGCCAACTTATCAGTACTCTACATACTTACTGTGTCAGACAGTAACCATCTTCTAGCTCCAAGCAAGATCCAAAGGATTTTCAAAGATAAAGATGAATGATTGGCTTGTTTTCTACGTCTCAGCATTTTAATATGATCAAAAGGATTCTGCAAATTACTATTTCTTACAAGCAAAGTCCAGCTCAGTCCATTACAATATTTCATATCTCTGTCAGACTTTTTCCAGATTAGTCTGTTTATCACTCAGGGGATATAAAACTAATCAAAATGTTTGGAGACAGCAGCATATTTATGCCAATATGATGGGATAGCTAATTTCTGTGGCCCGCTGACTGAAACTTTACAAGATAAGTAAAGTTATCAAACCGGTTTTCCTGACCTGGGTATGGACTCCCGCTGTGAAGAGGGGAGGTTATTTGAGGAGAAATTAATATGTGTAAGTTAGAACTTGTTTCATTTCTCCACTCTTGCTGAGGCCAAAGGCAAAGCACTCTGTTAATCTGTCTTATGCACACATCAGTCACACAGCGAGCGCATTAGGATCACACACAGACAAACTAACTGCAAACGGTATTCGCAAAAACTTTGACACTCACAAACACACAAGAATTATGAATCTAAAAAAAGATCAATTAAATATAACATATACAATAATGTACAAATACAAACACTTTTTTCTCATAAAACTCAAAGACCCAGACAGGGTTTAATGACTGCTGTGATAATCCACTCAAATACAGAATGAACTGTGCTTCTCAGGATGGTCGACACAGGCGGCATGATAAACTCAAGGAAGAGGAAGCTTGATCAAAAGAAAGGGAGACAGAGGAGAGATGGAGGATCAAAAGGAGAAAGAGTTAAAAAAGTGAAGGAAGCAAGAATGATAAAGGAGGGTGAAAGAGAGAAGCACTTGCGGGAGGAGGGCAGAGTCAGAAGAATCCCTCTTCATACAATATTCAGCTTAAACACGAACATTTATGTTTTCTTGTTTTTTGTTTTTTTTTACAGCTGGGGTGACACCAACACACCAGCAGCTCATTACAAGTTTGACCAAAGTAGAAAAACACTTCTTAACGATTTGACAGACAAACTAGGGAAAAGGAAGCACAAGAATAGAGAAACACGAGGGAGGGGAAAGAGGGAAGTGGGGTGATGAAATGGGAGATGACAGACGGAAAGCAACAGAAAGAGGCAGATTGGGGAATGGGGGGGCAGGAGGAGCTGAGAAAATTTGAAGCTTAAAGGGTTCAAAAGTTGAAATGTGATGCAAATACTTCAGTGTGTGGGTGGAGAAAGGATGAAAGGAAGAAAAATGAGTAAAGGAAGGCACAAACAGGTGAGGACTGGGCAGCAGCGAGGACTCCCGTGGCTGGACCTTGATCGAAAACGGCATTTGAAACAAACAGACATCAGTCAGAGGAGCGAGACTGTTCAGGCAGACAGAACTTGACAGCGTGATGGGCTGAGGCGGGAGACGCGACAATGGCATAAAAGAGCAATGAAGGAGGGGAGGGTGAAGAGAGATGAGACAGATATAAAAAGACAGAGACAGAAAATAGGAAAAAGTGGAGGAGCTGGCAGACATGTACCAAAATTCCAAAATATGTACTTTTCTCTTTCTCTCTTCGCCCAGAACAGGCTCCAGACTGCCTCATCAATATTGGATGCCAGCCCCTTAGTACGGTTTCACACACAAACACACACACAGACTCACAAACACAGAGCGGATATGGCAGGAATCTCATATTGTAGGACAACACTTTGGGTTAATCATTGTATTGCCTCGACATGCAGACTCCTCAGTTGGATCCTGAGGTGTTTACAGACGGACATCTATCTGATCTGATCTGTTAGAAACGCAGTCTGACTGTTTGTCCTCCTGAATTTTAATAGCGCTGGCTGGAAAGACAAAAGAGCATGTGTTTGTGTTTGTAAGATGCGTTGCTGACAGACAGGAGGGATCCTCTGTTTGGTGTTCAGACACGTGAGCCTGACAGCTCAGATAAAAAGAAAATTCGACGCGACAGAGTGGGGACACGCGTGGCTGCACTAAGCGGCACATATTACAGGAAATAACAATCACACACACATATATAATTCTGCAGCAGTCTGCAAAAACTTCAGCATGTGTGTGTGTGCTGGCAGAGGCAGACAGCGATGCTCCTTCCTGCAGCACAGCCTCTTGAAGGAAAAAGACAGACTCTCCATCCTATTTATAGCAACACGGCAAGAAACTGAAAGACTCTCTCCACAACAACACCCCTGCTGGCGCCTGCAAGAGTTGTAAGTGGGTTTAAGTGTGTGTTTGCCTCCATGGCTGCCTGCAAAACAAAAAAAGAGGAACATGTGTGTGTGTATTCCTGAGCACGCAGATATCCACAACATCTGTGTGTCTGTCTGTGTGCGTCTGTGATTGCTCTCAAGTGTCTCCTGAATTGGTTTTTATCTGCATGTAAACAGGACAGGTCCCCGGAGGATGTCCACCCACTACATCTCTAATCCTACCCAGTAGAGGGAAAAAAAGACAATTTTTTATTTTTCTTTCCCTCTCAGGCTCATGAAGGTTTTTTTTTTCCTCTTTCTTTTTCTCACATCCTCCCACTGTTTCTCTCCCATTTGTATTAATACAGCAGCTGTTGCCTGCACTGTGGTTTCGGCAGCCAGGTCGAAAATGCAATCAGCTAAGAGTGATGCAGTACAAATCTGAGCTGACCCTACGGTGCAGGCTGGCCAAAACCACATTTTACACACATTCGAATTTTAAGATTGTGTTAAGTGTCCAGCTTGTTTTGCCAAAAACAAGTGAAGGTTACCTCCATTTTTTTCTTACATCCTGTAAGTATGGAAAGAAACTAACTGAAAAAGAAAAAAATATGTGGAAAATGTACCCGGAACCTTACTATGTGTTTTGTTGGTGTAGAAAACTGTCTCAACATCTGTTTATACATAAAGTCTGTTTATAATTTAAAAAAAAAGAAATATATATACATAACACTGTTACGAATACGTTGGCCCACTTATATCTAAAAATCCAGAAGACCATCAACATGAATTGAATTTGACACTAGTGTGTTTGCGACTTGTTCAGCCTTGTGCTGCTTCGGTATTTCACTTAAAACAAGGCAGCGAAATGGTGGAAAATTGCATTACTTGCCTGTCTATCTTTAAACATACTGAGCAGAATTTATCTGTGTGTGTGCTGCTGCTGTTTCACTGCTGCGTTCTGGTGGGAAATCAACATTAGCCATGAGGCAAATGTTGATAACTCCTGGCTGTGAGAGATAAGTTCACCTTCTGTGCAAGCACGCATATTAAACGCTTGTCTATTAGACAAACTGTTCTGCTCTATTTCTTAATAACACTGACAAGGGGAAACAACAACAGCAGCAATAATATTTAATGCCCGATGTTCTGCCTTACCCCCAGCAGGTCTGAAGTTCTCTTTAGAGCTTCTTTGTCCACGTTGATGCGATGGCTCTCCATGGCTGAAACAACACTAATATTTAGCTGTCTTCTACAAATATGGAGTTATTATGATTGTAGAAATACGGTTTGAATTTTAAGTTAATATATAATATAGTTAGCTCAGGTCTACAAGTTTTTTCATTCATTCAAGTATAATAACATTGTCTTCCAGCCATAACAAACTCCAAGTATTTCAGGATATGTGCTCAGTGTTTACTGAAAGAAACAGCAAAGTGGTCTTCACCTGCCAGAACGGAGATCATGTTCAGCTCCATGTCGGAGTACAGCTCCCACAGCCCCTGGCTCTACACACACACACACAAACAGTCTATACTATATATAACATCTATACTGTATGTACAGGTATGTGTGTGTGCACATTAACTAACCTGTAGTTTAGAGCACAGCGCTACATTAAGCCAGTAGAGCGAGTAGAGACCTGAGATGACCTGAGAAACCTGACAGAGTGAGACAGACAGACAGAAAGAGTCAGCGGGGAATAACGTACTCTGCTTGCTTTCTGGAAGAGGATGTTGTTGATTTACTACTTCCTTGTGTTCAGGGAAGAACAGACAGTACCAACGAGGGAGTGGGTGCTCACTAGGGCTGATCTTTCAAAGATTTAACTGTTGCCATGAATGCTGCATGTTTTTATTATATATGTATTACCCCAAAAATCTCAAATAGACCATGAAATACAGGCCTACATTTGAACAAATTATTTTTAATGGGCTACGGCTTTAATCTATTTTATGTAGTTTTGCACTTTTGGTAGCTGTTTATGTTTCAATAAAAATAAAAACCCTTTAAGTTTGATCTTTGTCCCTCACTGGACTCGAAGTGGGCCTGCACTCACTGGTATGCATTACGGGCCTCTCAATATCAGGTTATCTGGGCGACTTGAAATGGCCCTAAATAAACAGCATTACCCAGAGGGCACTACGTGACGGTCATTTGTTCCCGTTCTCGCTCGTCTGCTTTTCTCGGTCACAGAAAGTAACCAGAATAATAATGCAGAGGTGCTTTGTTTGTGTGACAAATTCAAAGTTGAGAGAAGAGAAAGTCTGTGCAGATTTGATCAAGAATTGAAACTATTCAGGACACGAACTGTCACAAAGGCCTCTCTTTGCTTTCAACGACAGATTTCTGAATGTTGGATGAGGTGAAATATTGACTTTGTTAAACTATCAGCCAATCAAATGACCAGTGTCTCCCAACATCCACCATGCTATCATAACATTTGTCAACCCTGATGTCTTCACAGGGAATTTTCCTGCATGGATCCAAAAAATTCACACCTTAACTAACCTTCTTGTCAACCAGGGCAGGTGTTGTACAGGGTCTTTTGCAGTGTTTATTGAGAAGGTCCTGGTAGCAAGAGGAGGGATTTGTAGGATCCAGCAGCCACCCCGACACCTGTGGGTCGTGGATATGAAAGCCTGCCACTAGAGAGGGAGGACAGCTCTTTATGATACTGAGCAGTATTCAGCATGCTGGTTTTTTTTTGTTTTGTTAAAGAACAACTGTTTGTGCCTCAGATGATTTTGATATCAATGGAATTCTCTAATACTGAGAAGAAACTACAAACTATTAAACAACCATCTTTCGTTATCAAAGATACATTTTGAGTGGATTAACACTTGAGGGAAGAGTATGACTTGATGAATACGGATAATCAATTTACAAAAAGTGTTTTAAAGTAGCTCTAAACTGGAATTGGATGTGAATGACTGACTGTGTGTCTTTCTATGTGTGTATGTGTATTTATGTTTATTTGCCTTGTTTCCAGCTGAGGTCTTGTCTGTAAAACTGCAGAGCTGTACGCAGAAAATCCTTGGCTTTAAAGCACACCACCTGTTGAGATCTTGATAGCACCTGTAGTAGCATATCTCTATGGAACAGAGACAGAAATTTCAAAGTGGTCCGGTTTTAAAACTGAAGGCAAAGATACATGAGGCTATTTTGACAGATGCAAAAGGACAAATGGGACACGCTGTGAAGTCATACTTCAAATTCACATTCATACACATCTCTCTCTTACAAACACACACACTTGCACACACATACCTAGTAAAGAGCTCCTGGCTGTGGTGTGTGTGTGGTTGGGCCCATGCAGGTGTGTGCTCCAGTTTTAAGTAGACCAGACTGTCATTTGGCCCGAGCGAGTCCTCTGGCGCGCTGCAGTCGAGATTGTTCTTCATCAGCACGAGGAGCCCACACGCTGCTGGAGTGAGCCTCTGTATCAAGGATCAGAGAGGGAAATTAACACGAGCAAACAGCTAATGAAGCAGTGAGCCACAAGAGTAAACGGTTTACACTAATCTTTTAACAACTGGGACGGATACTCTGCACAGGGCAGAATGGAGTCTATCCTCTTTTACAGATTTAAAGGCAAACTAAAAAGATCACTTTCAAGTTTCAAACATAGCTTCTCTAAGGCTCTGACCTGCAGTGCAATACTACATTTTACCTTTGCAGCACAGCTCTGCTCACCTGTTCTGGGTCTAACTGAGTTGTTCCATCTCGGTACACCAAGGTTAGCACCAGGGCCTTGGCCTTTCCAGCCTTCTCAAGCACTTGCATCTTCTCGTCTTGGTTCAGCTTCCCAGAATCCTTCACTCTGGGGTCAGTTGTCAGAGTTGTGGTCAAACAGCTACCTTTGCATTGGTTATGGGGGTCACCATCTTTGGCCCCTTTGTGGGATATCTTGGGCCAATATTTGGCCTGCTTGCAATTGAGTTTGGAGGTCAGAGAAGATGGGGTGTGTTTGGAAACAGCCACAGTCCTTTTACAAGATCTTTCTTCCTTAGTCTGGTCTTTAAGTACCTCTAAAACTACTCCTGTTTTGTGTGAAGGACTGACTTTAGTCGGTGGTTCTGAGTGTTCAGGGATTAAGGTTTTGGACATGGCTCTCTTCGGCTCATTAACTTCTTCGTCCTCTACCTTTTCCTGCAAGGAATGAGGTGGTTCCCATTTTGGGGGACGTTTAATTTGGAGGTTTTTAGGCAGAACATTGGAGTCTTGGTTCTGAAGTACTTTGTGTTTCCTCTTTAAGGGGAAGGAAGGGATCATGGGGGGGTGATGTGAAGAAAACCGGTTGATGTTTTCCATTTTTTTGCTTGGTCTAATGGCAGCTGAGGCCAAGTCCTGTCTCTGTCCAGCAGCAAAAGTGCTTGCTGGGTTCAGTGCCACGCTTGAGCTGCTCTCTCTGATACTTCCATTAACGGTCTGCACAACAGAAAAGGTGAACAGCGTGCAGTCAGACAGGGACAAAGGAAACAGAGAGAACAGGAGAGGCAAGAATAGATTTAGGACTCATTCTGCAACATCAGAAGGCATTTGAAAACAGACTCTCAGTGTCTGTGATAGTTTTGTTACAGAGAAAATCAATACATAACAGCAAATCCGTTTAGAAACGTTGGCAGGACGTTATGTTTTCAAGCTGTGCACAAGTAGAACATAACTTTACCTTATTTCATCACCATCATTCATGTTCTATATTCGACTAGATAATAAAAAAATTCTAACAGAGGGAACGAAAGCTGGGAAAGTAAACAAGTGAGCAACAAAAATGACAGGAGGGCAGGAAAAAGAAGAAAGGATGATGTGAGGAGAGGACTGCTGCACACATTCAGCCCTCAGCACTGTGTCCCAGACAAAAACACAGACAGTCAGGACACTGTTTGTCTGACAGCCTGCCTGAAGTGGTGTCGCTCACACTCGTTCACACTTATTTATTTTTCATGAAAGAAAAAAAAAACTCCTGCTCATGTTGGCTGGATGACAATGAATATTTGACACAGTACAATTATATTTGAAAGGGTTACAGACTTATTTGATATATCACGCGTAGGACATACTGTATATATCTGTCTGATGCTGTTTATGTGATTAAAACATTGTATGTTAAGGTGGAGAATAGGGAAGATGTGAAAAAGATGAGGTGGTATTAAAAAAGAAAAAAAAAACAATGGTGGACAGAAATTTGAGTCTGTTCACCCAAAAGTACATCCTCACCTCCTTGTAACCTTCCCAGCATCTTCAAAACATCTCCATTATTCATACCTGCAACTCCCATCCCCATTTATGCAAAAATTGAGTGTGAGCATGTGCGCTTGTGTTCTTTGAAATTTAGGTAAGGGATGGGATTTTCAAAGACCTTGTGTGAGTTTGTGTGCACACAATCCTGCGTGGTTGTCAGCAGAGGACTCGGTAAGGTAGGAATTCCTGTGATTCAGCTCCCTGAGGAGAGTCTTCCTCATTTCCCTGTAAACACAGCCGTTTTACTGCTGACAAAGTCATGAACCCCCCCAGGATGCTGTGCTACAGGATATAGATAGAAAATCAAGGCAGCTCGTGGCCTGTCGCCCAGTGCTGGCTGCAGGAAAGTATAATAGAGTGAATGAGGGGAGGGGGAGAGAGTGGACTGGTGTGTTTGCTGCTGATTGTAGCAATACAGTGAAGTCCTGCGCCTCTTCCTCTCCTCCCTCTTTCAACCTCTCCCACTTCTCTCCCTGCATCCTTTCTATTGCGTTCTCCCACACCATCCCTTCATAGTTCTCTCTCTCTTTGCTGCTCCCTCTCCGTTCCTGCGTCATGTATCGTGGACTACTTTGTCAGGGCTTTTTTCTACTTTACGACTCATTGGGGAGCTATCACTTGTCAGCGTGCTGCAATACTGCCGACGGCACCGCGTTTCACACAAGCCAGATTGATTTCTATGTGCACTGGGGAAATAGAAGTCTAATCCTTCTTAAAGCAGCTATTCAAATTTTAGGACTTCTTGGTGGTTGCTGCTGCACACACTGTTGCCTTTGCCTACAGGGATTACGGAGGTAGAGTGGGAGACAAACAATAGCAGGGGAAAATAGAGACACATCAGTATTTCTGTATAAAAAAAAACATCTCAGGAAGTGAAGGACACATTTCCCCAATTAAAGAGTGAGCAAGGTGAACAAATGATACCTTTGTATAAGTATAGCTGCCATGTAGTGCAGTAATCCTACAGACTTGCTCTACAGAGACTCACTTTTACGTTGTCATGGTGCTGGAGGTTTCCATAGAGACGGGGAGCTCTGAACTCTGACCTTTTTACCCTCCACTCCTGGGACAATGTTGGCGTGGAACAACTTTCTCTACCAGTGTCCTCTAGAAGAGAGGAGGTGAGAGCATTTCACTCAGATCATCACTTTTCAGACACATTTTCAATCAATTTTTCACTGTTATGTAAGCATGTGTTGGAGTAAGCATGTACGGATGCTTACACGGCATGTGCGACAGGACAAGGTCAGCCAACACTTAGATCAAACTGACGTTTTCCTACCACACAGCTTGCAACTTGTTTGCGTGTGTGTTGTTGAGTGTGTGACTGTAGATGTGTGTTGCGTGTGTGAGTTGACTCAGCATTGTCTCAGCAGCTGAGATTCAAGCTCCCTTCCTGCGGCTGTAATGTGAGCAGGCACACAACATCCCTCATCAGTGCTGAGTTGCCTCAGCACTGCTCTGTCATCGCCGCCGCTCTGATAAAAGAAAGATGGCTGAAAGCCACCAGTAAGAGTTCGGTGCCTCTTCAAATGCTTCAGCACCCCCTAGCTCTGTTTTCCTAAACTACCAAATGGCATCACAGCTTCCCTCATTCTCTCAATAATCACATTTATGTCTTGAACACTTGTTATAACAGTTTATTTGTATTTCAGATACAACTGAAGTCCCAAATTAAGATTAATTGCATCATGTTGTCTACGCACTTGGTTTTAAGTGTAGCTTTATAGACTTTTATGCTGTAGTGCTACATTTCTGGTTCCATATCAAGAATCTGAAACCCAGAACCCCTCCTCATTTATGTAATACAGCCCCAGTACTTTTCAGTCTCCCTCTCCCTTAAATTGGCAGCATTAATGTTGAGACCCAACAGCAGAGACAAGTTTGAGTGAGGTTAGCTGAAAAATGATACATGTACTGTTGGAGTGGATTTACTTATTGCACCTGATCGAGGCACATAAATGGAAGTATTCTTGCGCTCTCTAGTGGCTAATGATGTAATCTGCAGGTAATGCAATGATGATTTCAAACTATTTTCAGTATTGTATTCAAATCTAAATTCTGTCTATGCTGCCTGTAATTCAGGTAACCGAGAACAAAAACTATGAATTTAGGAAGGCGACCAAAAAGAAACCAAGAAATGACTTAGTTTTCTCATAAATGAGGCCTATCAAACACTTACCTGTAGGCGTGCTCTCATTCTCACTGTCCACAGGTGGCATTGGTGTCTCATCTCCGTTTTTGCCCCTCTCTGCATGCTCAGTGTCTCTTACAGTCACGTCTCTACAGCCTCTCTCACACGGTCTCTCTCTTGGTTGAACATCAGAAAAATGCAGCTGCTCCGTCTCCATCTTATTTTCGCTGCCTGTGTCAATGTCTGCCTTTGTCCTGCTCTCTGTTTCGATGTCCAACCTGACGTTCATCACCTCTGTAATTTCCTCCGGTGTCTTCTCCAGGTTATCAGTGGGTTTGTCACTGAGGAGTAATTTGGTCTCACCCTGCATCACTGGCTTTTCTGTGTGGTGTTTCTGTGTCGTTTTAGTTTGACCCGTGTCCTGAGAGTTTTCAGCACTAAAGCCATTCTTTTCCTCCTCAAGCTTCTCTCCCACAGCATCAGAGCAGATTTTGTCAACAAGACTTGTGGACTGGATTTCCCACCTTTTATTGCCCCTCTCATTTACCAGGGTATATCTTTTCTCTTTCCACATCACTTCATCCAGCATTTCATACTGCGTGTTTGACATCTGTCCAGTACCTGCCTCAGTTATATTTTCTGGATCCATTATCAGATCCATCCCTTCCTCACTAACTAGATTTGTCATGAGCTTGGGTGAATGTGGATCACAGCAGCTCTCCTGTCTTCTTAAACAGTCACTGGAAAGTAGATGTGTCTCCACAGTTTTTGTTATTTCAGACTCTAGTTGCTGGTAGCCTCTGCCTCCATCTTCTCCTCCATGAATGACCCCTTCACTGGGGTTAGATACAGGAAGTGTCCACTTGACTTGACTGTTTGAAGTTACAGTGTCCCTAAAATCATCTCTGGGGCTGTTCCAGTTCTCTGTTATGTCTTCCTGTACAGCTGGTGTGTGATCTGTCTCTTCACTTATTTTAATACTGCATGAAACTGGGTGACAAGCCAAAGAAAGCTCCTCTTTATGGGGATTAGAGGGCTCTACTGTGGGGAACAATACCTCATCAGGACCCTTGAAAGATGGCCTGATTTCTTCAGTGAAGCTATGAGAGTAAAAAGATACATTTGTAATGCACATTTCTCACTCGTAAAAACAGCAACAGAAGATCATCAAAAAATCTCAAGCTTTTTAAATGTTTTCTTAATGGGTGAACATTTCTGAATACATGAAAAACTCTTTAACACACATAACTATGATAATAAAATATGATCCACATTTCCCTTGCTGCTTACTTTTTCCATGATGTAGCTTGATGTTCAAAAACACTCTGGGGTTCCTGGAGGGACACGGTGTATCTGTCTCTGTGGGAGAAAGATGCTGCTGTCTCAGTCACCCCATGCTGGCTGAATGACTGAGTCTGGCTGGACTGGCAAGAACGGGGCACTGAGTGCTTCCTGTGGGAATAAATCTGTGAGCACTGATAATAGGCTTCAGTCTGAGGCACCTCCCTTTGGAGTGAGGAATCCCAGCAGGGGTAGGAAGGGGAGGCAGCCTGCGATGACAGAGAGCAGTCTGGTGTCTGTGAGGACTGATAGGCCAAAATCTGAGAGCTCTGCCACTGGGTGGAAGAGTCATGGTAGGAGGGGGGAAAAGACGACACCTGGGGCCTGGACCAAGGTCTGAACCAGAACAGTGGCAAAAAAATTTGTGTTAAATTTTATGTTTTACATTAGTATTAATTGTAGTAAAGTTTAAAATGTTATTGCTTCCGTTTCACCTCATTTACAATCTTTAACTTTTAGCTACAAGAAAAACAGTCTGATCCATATAATTATATCTATGGTTCAAAATCCAGTGTGACATCCTTCTGAAATCTGCTTAGGTAAATAATATCATTCTGACTGCAGTAGGAATATGATACTAATGAAGCTACAGCAAAACATAACAAATGTTTTCATATCGGTACACAGCCTCTATTTAATCAGGCTTACCGGTCTGTATCTCCGTCTCTGCTCTCCTCCTGACTCATGCTCCAGCTGTTCTGAGCCAAAGGCTCCCTCTGGCTGCCATAATACCTCTCCACTACTACACACACAACAATAGAGAAAATCTTGAACTCTGTGAGAGCAACAAAGAAACTAAAAATATAAAGTATGAGTAACCTGTATGCAAAAATATAGAAAACCTGTCTGTATTTTAAGTTCTACATCACGTTTCCTTGTTTGCCCACAAAGGAGCACATTTTCTAATATACACTACATAACACATACACATACGTAAACCAAGACTGCAGGCCTGTTCCACTAAAAGTCTTTTTTTTTGTTGCATCAGAACTATTGAACTCTGTAACACCTACGAAATGCTATAAATAACATACAGTATCTAGAGCCACACTCAACATGAAAATTTTAGAATCATCCCACATTACTTAGCTAAAATAGTGATTTCAACAATACCTTCACAAAAAATGACAAAATAGCTCAAATGTATGATGACTAAGAATCGTAGATAAATAGAAAAAAGAAATGGCAGAGAGGTTACAAAACACATTAACTTATGGCTCAAGGTAACTCAAAGCTCATTTATCAGAATTTACTTTAACAGGCTGAAGGGTAGGAAGTGTTACGCTTTGAGCCCTGACTGACTTTGCCTGTGATTGTAGGAGTGGTTGCGTCTGGACGCGTGGTGACTCTGGGCTCGCAGGACAGCCAGGATCCTCTGGGCCGCCTGGGACAGAGGCCCCGAGTACAACCTGCTGCTTGACGGCTCCATCTCCTCCCTGTGAGAATGCCTGTTACTCTTTCTCTACCTGAGGATCTCTGACTCTTCAATGATCAATAACCTAAACAGGACAAATGGGAGAGTTAGGTCAGTTACAGACCTGGTTTAAACTGGCAGAAGAAAAAAAAAAAAGTATCCAATAATGTGCAGGACCAGGAACAGAAAAGGCGTTAAATGAAATAATGCTCACAACTAAAGATAACATGTTACTTTATTTATCAGAAGACTTAAAACAAAAGAGGAAATAACATTTTAGAATGTCAAAAGAAAACAAAATTCTTTTCCCAAATAAGTTTATGTAAGTTATTTAAACACAATCTAATTCATCCCAATCATCAAAGAAGAAGCACAGCCCTTAAAGCCAAACCGTATCCCAAGAATGAGTAAATTAAGCCTTGAGGGATTGATCTCCATCACTATCAACCAACCAAGCGAAGTTCCGTATTTTGATGTTCGATTTTTATGTTTGATTAGTAAACTTCCTCCACTGAAAGCACAGTGGAGTAGATCTCTTTGAACTAAATAACACAGGCTGAGTTCTTTAGCAGAGGAACGGCACATTGAGGTTAAGCCAGCTATAAGCGCTCCTTGTTCGTCCTGGCAGGTTTTACTGCTGCCCTCTCCTCACAGCCAGTTTGCCCTCCAGGTCTTCCACTACTTTCTGCAGCAACCGTGGATCCAAATGGAAGTAGATGTATAATTCCCTCTCCCGCTGGAGGAGGGTGTTGCGCTCCAGCTGCGATCGCTTGGCTTTTACCTCCCCCATGATTTCTTGCATTACACGCTGCAAACTCTGCAGCTGAGACTCTATTTCCACCAGCTTCACTGTCAGCTCCTGTGGAGACAAAGGAAGAGGGAAGAGAAATGAATAAAGAAATAAATTGCAGCATTCTACATGAACTGCCTACTGGCCATCTTAGCCACCATTAAGCCTTACTAAATCTGGACATGAGGTAATTTATTAAGTTAATCCATTGATTTCAGAGCAAATATTTGTGTTAACATCTTAAATAACTGACAAAATGTATCAGTATAAAGTGAATTCTACAGGTGAAATAATCAAGGAGGTATAACTTTCTTAAAAAGTGTTGACACAATAATAATTTCTTGTCTGTTTATTTGTCAAGATGCATCGTGTTTCAAAATCTCATTGATTCACAGAGAGCGGTGTTCAGTTACTTCACACATAAATTTGCCTCCAGAAGGGGCAATACCGAGAGAGATGCCCAAGTTACAGCATTATGTAAAAAATATTAGGTATCATTGTGGCATGGAAAAATATATAAATTCAATGTAAATTTCAAGATGCTGGTTTCTTGTGTCTTGTAATTTGTGTAATTACATTTGAACAACGTTGAACAATTACAGAGTGAAAAAGTTCTCAAGCAAGCAGACAAATAAAGCTTGTACCATGCAGCTCAGTGGTTCCTCATGAGGGCTATTTATCACAGAGCTTTTATACCAAAAACATGTGTCTTTTTATTTAAATAACACCAAGAAATGTAAAAAAGAAAAAAATACAGTGCTACCAGCTTCCCTCACCAATAGTGACGAGTAATAAAAGTCAACTGACTCACATTAAGGATTTCTTCTGAAACGCACTCTATATGGTTGACTGTGATGACGTGAAATAAAAGGAAAGACACCCACCTGTGCATTGGGGCAGAGCAGCTCCTGGTCAGTGATGGCCGTTGGACGTACCTGCGGCCCTAAGACCAGCTGCTGCAGCTCTGTGTACATTGCCCTGTGAAGCGCCTCACAGTCGCTGAAAAGACGAGCAGCCGTGTAATACTGCTCCCGTTGGGCACCGGCTAGAGCGTCTCGGGTCACCTTGAGGTCGCCTGCGAGGTCACGAGCGGCCTGGTCCAAAGCTTCATATGTCCGAAAAGGCTCTGATCGACCGTGATCTGAATCGTGGTCGAGGATCTGGAGCAGTCTGAAGAGAGAGTTGCATACAATGAATTACTAAAATGACTTTAATAAATGAAGCAGTCTGCATATAAAGAGGGTCAAAGGGTGTTATGGGCACATAGAGGGTGGGTGAACAATCCCGGTTTAATCTCACTAGGTGCAGCAACGAGTAAATAGACCAGTTAATTCGCTGACTGGCCATTATGTCTTTTTAATTTTCTTGTCAATTATAATGAGAAAGACAAATAATTATTAATCCTAACAGGTATACTGCAATAAAAAGGTTTGATACTGGTGGCATATATGCTTCTAAAATGCCAACAGGTCTGTCTTATATACAGGTTGTGTCTTCTTACCTGCTGAAGGCTGCATCCTTACAGCTGATGATAGGATTGTGTCTGGGGTTGATAGCCAGGTCAGGGTGTGCCAGGGACTCGATCCTGAGGGTTGCCGCTTCACGTTCCTTGCCCAGTCTGCTGTTTACGTCCCCAAGCTGTTTAAGACAATTTGTCCACCTCCTCAGCTCCATCTCTTGAGCCAGGTGGACCAGGTCAAAGGACGCCTTCTGGCGGAGTAGGTGGTCTCGCACCTAGGATGTGGAAAAACTTGAACTTTTGAGTCGTATTTACACACCGTTTTATAATGACAGGTGACTTGTCTGCGAAACTGGACAGAAAAACAATGAAATGAGCAACATGACCTACTCACCTGATCCTGTCTGGAGGTGTAGTAGTCCTGCCTGGCCAGCTGCAGAGCCAGGTCTCCCCTCACTACTGGCACATTAAGCAGCCTGGCTGACTCCCGAAGGGCAGCAGGTACTGGACCATGAAGCAGAGCCTCCAGCTCAGCCTCCACAGCCTGCAGCTCCTTCCTGGACACAACTTCACGGACATGCAGTGAGGAGGAGGTGGAAATGCTCTGGTACAGTGAACAGATATGAAGGAATGTTTGAGAAAGGAATCCTGAACAGTAATGACTGAACACACAAATAAAAGCGGTGATACATAAACACATTTTTGATATTTCATAACATATTTTTGCTTTACCTTGGTGTGAGAGGACTTCTCAGAGAGCCAGTCCAATCCGGCCACAACACTCTTCTCCTCTGCAGTGGCCTGCATTAACTGGTGCTGGGCCACAATATGAGACCACTGAAGTCTGGCCATCTCTGTCCTCCTGCGCTCTACCACATGCTCCTCCCTCTCTCTCCCCTGGTGCTCATTGTCCTCCTCCTCTTTATCTTCACAAGAACTCAGGTCGAGGACCTGGAAGCGCTCAGAGCAGGAGGTCTGAACAATGTCAGAGATGCCCTGAAAGAAATGCTTCTGAGTGAATGTGGCTAGAGTTTTAGTGTTGAGCTCCTCCTGATTTAGGTAGGGAGCCAAGGAGAGCTGAGAGAGGAGGACAGTGGAGCTTTTGGAGATAGAGGGGTTTGACGAGGCCACAGGCTCTGCATCTTCTTTTTGACTGACATCTGTCTGAACTGGGAGATATGAAGCTAGCTTGCTCACCTCTCCAGTGAGTTTTTGTAATAAAGCATTGGTGTCAGCGTTCTCAGCTCCAATTGAAGCACTGGCCTCCTTTAGCTTACACGCAGCGCTCTCCACCTCTGCATTGAGTCGCAGGTCAACATCAGCACGGGAGGTGGCCAAAATCTGCAACCTGTTATAGCGCCGTTGCTTCAGCTCTTTCTCTTTACGCAGTGCCTGGAGCTCCAACTCCAAGTCCTCTGTGGTCACGTCCCCATCTGCTGCAAACAAGGAGGATGAAGACGAAGAAGAGGGTGCCAGGATGTTTGCAGTGCTCCCATCTGAAGGTCCGATGGTTTTCAGGACCTCGCCCAAGGCTGCTTCATCCAGAATTGGTTTGCCGGACTTGCGCAGCTCCTGGAAAGCGCGCGCCTCTTCTGTGGTGAGGACGTTGTTGCGGGTGAGGGTCCGACAGACGAAGCGCAAGAAGTGAAGGTTCTCCGGGGCACAGTCGAACAGCCAGTCGAACTCAGAGGCCTTCAATGATGATGCACCGGGATAACCTAGACGGCCCAGGGCCTCCACAAACTGGCCACCGTCTAACATGGTGGTTCAGCACTGTGTGCTCGCCTTGTTAGTGTGTTAATCATTCACACAGCAACACAATGTGGATTATGGAGAATTAAGTGGTACAAAAGAGAGTGACAGTATTTATACCAGAACACATTCATGATCTCCAAAGACTAAGACTACAGATGTACAGATTACACACCAGGCGATCAAATCTACCACATTAGTACTTATGTATAATGTTTCCAAGTATTTTATCGTATACTATAACTATACGGTACTCCTGTATATAGTAGTTTTTGTCATTTCTACTTGTGACTTTCTCTCTAAATGCCTGTAAACAGTGTTAGAGGGAGCCTGTAACTGCTCCACCTAATTGTTGTGCAAAAGACAAGTATAAATCTTGAATCCTCTATGCTTTTGTTAAATTAAACCTGTTGGTAATGTTAAATAAATGCTGACGGATTCCAGCTTCCTGACAACGGTTTAGTAATCAGCTAGCTTAAATAAACACTTTCCACACAATTACGAGTTAAAAACTATGAAGTAGAACAAGCTTGCGAACTACCAATACTCTTGTCGGTTGTCTTTTAAAAAAAACAAGGTGTCATTTTACCAGTAAAGTCTAATTCATAAACAATTTGTTTCTTAATCACTTACTATTTCCTCCTCGGAGTTCGCTCCGTGTTGTTAGCTTCCTCTGTTCGCGCCGAACATCCAAACTGACGCCACGTACGTACAGAGCGTGACGTTTTGCGTCACACGCTGGGAAGCTCCCGACCAATCAGGTTGGACGCTCGAAGTTGGATTCCCGCCTCCTCTCTTCCCAGGCTTTCAAGCAGCACGATAGGTCTTCTCTTTGCTGTCTGACTTCACTTCTGCTGCCAGTTCTTTGTGGTGAACGACTGCCGGTGAGTTTTAAGGGGAAAGCTGACGGAGCCGCAGGGTAGACATTTAAAACGAGCTAGATTACATGCTGTTACAGGAGATCAGAGATGCTCACAGCAAGGGGTGATCACTTCTCTCTTATGAGCTTTTGCTTTTATGCTGTTTGCTTTTTGGATTCAATAACTAGTATCATCTTACTGGTAGTGTATATTTATATCATCCCATACTACCCGTACACTTTGAGACGTGTTCTTATATTCAGTTTAAATGCATTGTTTTGCTGTGAGGAATCATCAGAGGATGACTGATGTGGTAGAGTTGCATAATCTGAACTTTATAGGACTTGTTTCTTCCTGGTTGATATATAGGTGTGTGTGTGTGTGTGTGCAGGCAGGTTTGCGTGAGGTGAATACATTCCTTTTTAATTACTGTGCTGCATGGCATGTTGTTGATTCACTGTAACACTGCACATCATTATAGTCTCACAGCCAAGATACTTCAGTCTGATCCTCAGGACTCTTTCTGAAAGCTCAAAGTTCAATTTCCAAACAGCCTTTCCTTCAGTAAACCATTACAGCTTTCACTACCTGCCATAAATGCATAAAATCAAAAACTGCTTTGTTACTCACAGGTGCCCCAGACAAAGCATCATGGTCCAAACCAAGTCGTGGATCCTAAAGAAGCACTTTGATGGCTTCCCGAAGGACAGCGACTTTGAACTAAAGGTGGAGCAGCTGCCCGAGCCAAAAGATGGGGGTAAGAAGATATTTGTGTCTCTGCTCAAACATTAAACAACACCAAGCACTTTAAATGAATCTGTATTTACTTGACTGAATCACATTCAAAGGAGGGAATCCTTGTTATTGTTGTTCAAATCCCGCTTTGCACGCACATCCTCTTTTTTTTTCCAGAGGTGCTTTTGGAGGCAGTGTTTCTCAGTGTCGACCCATACATGAGGTGATTCTGAATTAACGCGACAAAATCATGCCGTAGTCTGAAAATGCATGTAAAATGTGACTTAAAGTGCTGTTTGTCCCCTCAGGCCGTTCAGTAGAGTTCGCATGAAAGAGGGAGATGTGATGATTGGAACTCAAGTGGCCAAGTAAGGACACACACATACACACACACAGGAATGTCTTTTATCCGTGATAATGGCCGCTGTTTACCGAAACACAAGAAATCCTGCACCTGCTATTAATCACAGAAGCCTTTGATTCGCAGTGACTGAGAAGCCGAAACCAATGACTGAAACGTTCTTGGCTGAGCGTTCAGACGTTCAGCAGGCAAAGTTTATTGTTGATGAACATGCAGAACAAATTATCCACCGACTAAAAACCCTGAAGAACCTCAAAACAATCTCTTTAAAGTCACATGTTATGTATTTTCTTCACTTTGTTGTGAAGCAAAGTGCATAAAAGTCAGCAGTCACATTACATAAATATGAGAGTTCTCATTTGTAAGGTGAATTTTGAATTGAATCTGTCTTCCATATGGCTTACAGCTCAGTGACACCATGGACTGAAGTGGGAACAGGTGACTGACAGATGGCTCTTCTTCTGTTTTTGTGTTATTTTGTTTGTCTGTAGAGTGATTCAGAGTAATAACCCAGCGTTTCCTGTGGGGAGCCACGTTGTCGGCCGCTGTGGTTGGAGGACCCACTCGATCTCTGACGGCACAGACCTCATTCCCATCATGCCCGACTGGCCGCAAGACGTCTCGCTGTCCCTCGCCCTGGGTAGCATCGGCATGCCGGGGTGAGACAGATGTTCGCTCGCCTACAGAGGGGTCAAAATAAAATGGTGGTGGTGTATATGAAGCATGTGTGAGCTGAATCAACAAGACAAAAGCACAAAAAGTCTACTTAAAATTCAAGTATGCAACACATTATCACTTTGAGCGAACAGGAAGTCAGCTATAAGTGTAAATAGCAATGCGGCAGGCTTGAACTCCTCCCATGTGTAGACTAGAAAGAGAATATCTCACTTACTCTAAGTGAATGTCTGACAAGACCCTTAGTCTCCATTTCCCTGCTTATGTTTAAGAGAGTGACTTGTTCCTCATTCCTCAGTTGTTTCCATTTTAGAGATCCTCAGCTTAGCAGACCAGCTGAGTTTTGTCTTTCTTTGAGAAAATAAACGGGTAAGGCAACAGATGTTGTGTCCTGCTGGTGAAATCACCTTTTATAAACACTGATGACCTTGCCATGGAAGCAATTACAAAGAGTTTACATTACAAAGGTCAAAGAGGCTCCACTGTGGAACTGCATATTTTAAAAGCTTTTTCTTCTCCCCACCAGGCTGACGGCTCTGTACGGGATCGAAGAAGTCTTGGGACTCCAGAAGGGTGAGACCCTGCTGGTGAATGCTGCAGCGGGGGCGGTCGGCTCCGTTGTGGGCCAGATCGCCAAGATCAAGGGCTGCAAGGTGGTGGGCTCAGCGGGGTCCGATGCCAAGGTGGCTTTCCTCAAGGAGCTGGGCTTCGATGAGGCCTTCAACTACAAGACTGTTGGTTCCCTGGACGAGGCGCTGAAGAAAGCTTCTCCAGATGGATATGACTGCTTCTTTGAAAATGTGAGCCATGGTGGCGTCTAAGCCTGAAGAAAGTCTTTGACCACTTCCTTTTTAATACTGTCCATGCTCCTCCTTTCAGTGGTTTAACTCACACTTCTTAATTTTAGGTGGGAGGCCCTTTTTCAGCTGTTGCCTTGCAGCACATGAAGAACTTTGGAAGAATAGCCGTGTGTGGAGCCATCTCCACATACAATGACACCACCCCTCAAACAGGTGTGTACTTCCCGTCCCTTCTTTCATTTTCTATATCGATAGTCATGCAAACCCTTCACACTTTAACGTGGTTCCTGCTTGTGAAAGAGAGTGAAACACAGTTACAAGTGTTATTCACCCCTTTACAGCTTCGCATGTTCAAATCATTCCTTGTCTTTTTCACTAGAGGGCGACATTGTATTACTGAAATTCCACAGAGGGTAACAGCTCTTTATCCTGACAGAATTTGTTTCCTTGCACTACCACGTAGTTTTTTTCTGCTTAACCTCCTCTCCCTCTGTTAGGGCCGTACCCCCACCTGACCATGATCTTCAAGCAGCTTAAGATGGAGGGCTTCATGCAGAGCAGGTGGGAGCACAAGCACCCCGAGTCCCTCAGGAGGCTGATGGGATGGTTGAAAGAGGTTTGTGACTGAAAACAATTAATCATAATGCTGGATCCAATTCAAAATACTTGTATATGTCCTCAGTAAAGATTAGATCTAAATTGTCAGGGTATTTCTGCATCTGTGTGATTCCTGCGATTTATTTATTCTGCATCTGCAGGGCAAACTGCAGTGTCGGGAGCACATCACGAAAGGTTTTGAAAAGATGCCAGCTGCTTTTATGGGGATTCTGCAGGGAGAAAACATCGGCAAGGCAGTCGTCGCAGTCTGATGTGGAACACAGGATCAGTATTATTAACAGTTGACACAATTCATACATGAAGGACTAAGCAATAGACATTCACAACTAACCAGCTGTATTAACAGGATGTCCATGTAACTCATTAGAGGGTCTTTGTAATCGCAGTGACACACAGCGTTCAGCTGCAAGCAGCAATAACGATGATCACACTCCAGACTCACAATGTAGTCATGAAGAAATGAGATTTATAAATATATGCATTTGAGAAAATAAGAATACTTATATACAATATCGAACAAATAGACAATTTACATTTTAAAAATTGGTGATAGATCTGAACATTTCTTCCTCATTACATTGTCAGAGAACGTTTAGCACTATTTTTAGCACATTTTCCAGTTTTGAACTCCACCCGGATTTGAGCGTATGATTCATGGTTTGGGGAAGACCAGACTGCCACGGGAAACCAGCAAAGCATGGAAAGCCTGAGATGAGTAGAACACTGTTTACTGTAACATAATCAATCACATGATTTGTATTTAGTGAGAGCTTTTGTTGAAATAATAAACATTTTGGTGCTTTTTCAAATTTTTTTCTGACATCACATATATTTCAGTTGTGTGTTGGGCTTCAGAGGGCATATTGTATAAATCTGGTGTTAATTTGTGCATGCCCTACATTTAAGGCCTGAAGAGAGCAGGAGAAAACAAAAAGTGCCAAAGATGTGTGCTCCTTTCAATTCTAAAACGGGTCTAGTCGAGATAATACAGCAAGCACAGTTTAGCCTCCTGCTGCCAAGTGCAGGTTTCTGTTTGATCAGGAAATAGACTGTATTTTTAGAGGCTTATTTGAATTTCATAAGGTTGTGGCTGTGTCGAGAGCCCCAGCTCCATGGTTACATAGTTCAGTAGAGGAGCACAAGATTTTCACTTTGATAATGAAGTGCAGAGTTTGCATACACACAGGAGTATGTTTTTTTTGTTTGTTTGTTTTTTTTTTTACTGTTACTGGCAATTGCAAACTGTATTTGCCAGTAATGACGCTGTCGGGCAAATATAAAGTGACCAAAATAATATTTACTGTGATGCTGGATAACTTAATTTTCCATCAAAACAGAAAAAAAATCAATATAATTCAGTTACTTAGTCTCAGGGGGGGCATACTATAATGTGGATATAAAATTAGCACAGCTCTGTGTCAATATTTAATCAAATCTATTAATCCAACATGAAAAGCCACGCCAAGTGTCATTACTGCCTGAGTGATTTTGGGTGGCACAGCATGAGAGGCATGAGATCAGGGTTTTGCTCAACTTGACAAACATGCTTCTACTCTTCACAGTTAATCCTTAAAATCTACCATGTGGAAATTTTGACTCTTGAGACGGGAAAGTAACTAAAGACTGGCTTCACTTTTGGGAATTTAGTTGGTTCAAAGGAAACATAAAATGTCCATAAAAACATGAGCAATAAGGAAATACTGTAATACAAGTACAGGCCACATGTTTGGAAAAGTTGAATGACTTAGAGGGAAAAATAAACCCACAGTGGTGACGTAATGACGGCGAGGCACGTACTGAACGTCGCATAACGGTAATACGAGACCGGAATTGAGCTGCGCCCACTCGGTACTTTACGGTAAACCGAAAATCTGTCAAGTCATTGTGACTTGAATCAGCGTTAGAGTCCTTAAATTAGTTATTTAAGTTATAATAATTTAATTATGATGTAGATGATAAGATCTACTGAAAACCAGTTTCATTCAAGATTATATAATTGGTCATTAAAACGCTAGTAATCGTCTGCTGTGTAGCTATTTTTTGATAACGGTCTTGTGATTATTTCACGCAAACTATTTCAGATAAACTCGTATAAGCTCTTAATAAGTTGATGTTGAAATATTTAGTGTATTTAAAAAAAAGGTAATCAGCACAGTAACAACAGTAAAGAGACGAAAAAGAAAAATAATGCCCCGCCAGCAACCTTCAAAATAAACGACCCATTTGGAGAGAGCTTTGTATTGAACGAAATAGCGCCTTTTTGGGGCCTTTATTTTGTCAACCGAGGTGAGACGGCTTCCGGTGACGTACCGGTCGCTTGACGCTGCCGCTATAAAATCGCGGCGCGTCCCCGTTAAATCGAGGCACTCCCGAAGTAAACCGCAGGCCGTTACTCGAGAGAGAAACATCCACTCAACCGCAATCATGGTTAAAATGGTGACAGAACTGGTAAGTTACGTTTTATTTATTGTTTTATTTGTTTATGAGCTTTTCTATGGTCTCTCTGGGACGTTTAGTGACCGTTTGTTTGGACGTTAAAGATGCAGCACCGCGCGCATTTTTCCCTCCCTCCCTCTTCTCGTGACACATTATCTCCATTTTTATCATCTTCTAGCTTATTTATTTACATTTTTGCTTAAAAATCAGATTTTTTTATGACATGTGTTTAGAATATGGCAGCAGGTGTGGTTTAATGTGAGGTGAGCGTGTTTCGGGGTGAGTTGCGCCGGGTTTGGTCATGCTAGCTGCCGCCATGTGTGCGAGTTTTACCGTGTTGGAGACATCAGGTGGACAGACGGACATCAGGTGGACAGACTGACATGTGTCTGGAGTTTGGTCGCAGTGGATAACTGTTTAAACGACGCTGCAAGAAAGCCAAAGCTCTTTTTGTGTGTATATGTGTGTGTGTGTGTGTGTGTGTGTGTGTATGTGTGTATAATGTCCGACAGCAGGCCAAGTTTCTCTCCAGTCTGGATCTGAGCCAGGGGTGAATGTCCAAAACACCCCCTGTGTTGTCTCAGCACACACTCAGTCACTGTTTTCCAGCCATACTGCAGATCTACTCCATTAAGAATATATTAGCGTGTCTAATTTCAAATATGATTTGCATATGAAGGCTTAGTTTCTATCTAATCCACACTTAATCACTTATGAAGTGGGTTTATTTTAAACTTCACTGAATGTGTGTAATTTGCTTATTGTGGCTGATCGCTGGCAAAAACTGAGCTCTTATTACTGAAAGTCTGAATAAAAGTTTCATCTCGGATAATGAGTTGTTTTATAATTCATTACATTATAATGGTCATGCTTATATGTAAATGTGCAGGTTAGAAACACAGCTTTTTGTCTTTTTTGCAGATCATTTAAGCAATGCATTTAGATCAAAAGTATCCAACAAGTTCAGTAAGAGAAAAATCCACCTGGGGGGCAGTAATTTAGTTGGATATACAGTAGATGTTATCTGCAGTGTCTATGAATGTTACTGACTATAAGCTGTAGAGTGTTTTTATTGATTTATTTGTTTATTTATTGACCGAAGTCACTGACACATTGTACAAAAACAAGCTGCAGTAACCGAGTCCAGCGTGGTTGATCCATCCGCAGCTTGACCAAAAATAAGTTCCAGGCGTTTCTCATCTGTTTTCATTTTTTTGCAGGACGATTTTCTGAACATCTTGAAGGAAAATAAAAACAAGTTGGTGGTGGTGGACTTCACAGCCTCCTGGTGTGGCCCCTGTAAGATGATTGGTCCAGAGTTTGACGTAAGTAGACTATTTTTGGTACTCAAGGCCTCCCAGTTTTTTTTTTTGTTTGTTTGTTTTTTTTCCCCTGATGGGTGTGAATGAAACTAAAACTGGAATTTTAACTTTTAAAAAAGGTTCGTAGAGACATTGTTGGTCTCTTTAATTATTCTGTGGCTATGAGGGATTTGATTTGTCGACACGGCCTTTGTGGATCAACTGTTCCCAGTCTGCTTGGACTTTAAGGAAACCGTCTCCTGAGGGACGCTCGTTGCTTGAGTGCAGCAGCTGAAGCATCTCTGGAGATGGAAATTGTTGCTCAGACAACCTTCTGTTAAGCTGTTAAATTATCAAGTACGAAGTGCCCGTTAACTCAAACGTTTGATGGCTGTACTTGAAATAACAGAATATATATTTGTTGTATTTGTAGACAATTTATTAAGAGGAAAAGAAATTCATCAATAGTTATTTCTCATTATATAGCAAATACAAATGTCATGTATGTGTGCATCCTGAGTATCTCTGCTCACTGATCGACTCTTTTACAGAGGCTGTCAAAGCTGCCTGAGTACGCAAACGTAGTTTTCCTGAAGGTGGACGTGGACGATGGTTCTGTAAGTGTCGTTTCTGTTTTTATTTCACTCATTTCACTACAGCTGCTCCTCAGACAGCGATCCCCAACACAGCAGCACGTTTACAGTGTGGCTGCATGTTAAACCACAGTATTTGGACCCTCTGCTGTTGTGCACATCAGTCTTCTGTCGAATTGTAAAGGGAAGTCTGACGTTCTGTGAGACAAGGATTAAAGTACTGGTTACCATGTCATTAATACTCAAAGCAATGCCAGCTATTCATAAAATCCATTTCACCAGGCCACAGCTGGCTCATGTGACCAAAGTGCAGAGGTTCTCTCTCTTAAAGCTACAAGTTGGTGAAACATGGAGAAAGAGGATTGATAGTAGTTTTGTTTTTAATCTGGGACAAAAAACCCACTAATAACCTGTGAGCCTTAAACATGAACAGTATTACTGAAGAGGGATTTCAGCCTCTGTGAGCACATGTTGTAAGGCACATTGTGACATGAGGGTTGACAAATGGAGAGGACTTGCAGGACACTCGAGGCAATAACACAAGTTAAAGGATGCAGTTCACGAGTGAACAAAGCATTACAACCAGGTTCCCCAGAATATGAAGATAATCTGAATTTGTTAAGTCATGGATATGTGGAAAATTAGAAGTTGTTTATTTTTTGTTGTTCAGATACAGACAGTGGATGTCTTTATACTTATGTATGGGGTCCTTTGGGGTAACTCACAAAGCAGTGAAGGTGGAGGGAACATCCAACAAATCACACTAATCCGCCGTGTAGTATCTGGATGAGTGACTGAAACGAGTTCAGTCATTCAGTGTTAATGACTCAGTCCTCCATCTTACTGTTTCCCCCTGTGTTACTTATTTTTCAGGATGTGAGCGAACACTGCAAGATCAGCTGCATGCCCACATTCCAGTTTTACAAGAATGAAGAGAAGGTAAGCATGGCATGAAAATCTACACAGACATGGAAATGCTGAAATGTTATCACCTGAGGAATTTAAGACATTCACTCCTTTTTTATCTCTGCTTTGGTCTCCGCCCACTGTCCTTTTCAAATATCTAACGTTATTACAGAAATAAGGTGTCACTGCTTTTTTGTGGTCAGGTGATCCTATTTGTACATGATGTACTATCTGTAACAGTTGATCTTAAATATTACACAATGCCTCCAACACACTGCTGAATTTGCAAAATTTCTCTTTTTACGCAGCCAAATGTGAAGCAGTCACATGAAATTCTTCCCTGTTCCTCTTCGATTACGTTTTTATGAATGAAAACTTTCCCACAAACTGCTTCATGTGACGAGTGCAGCCGTGTTGACCATGCTCATTACTAAATCTCACAAAACGCTCCTCGTGAACAAGCAGCATTCATCCAAACTGAAGCTGAAACGATTTACGACAAATTGGCCCAGTTAGGGTTTTGGTGAATCTCACCTGGGATACTCATCAGAACAAACATCACAGGGAAAAAAGGTTTAGGATAAGAATGCTCTATAAAATATTCAATGAGGCTTATGAGTCTGGTTATGCGGTTTGTCAGTACAAACACACTTTAGTAAAAAATTTCATCCCTTAACGCCGCTCTGGTTTCTGTCTTTCAGGTGGACGAGTTCTCTGGTGCTAACAAAGATACCCTGGTGGAAAAAATAAATGCTTTGAGAACATAAAACTACAGCGGCCACGGTTCCCTTCTGCACATGCCTAAGATATCCCAGCTCCATCTCGTGTACGACGACTTCTATTCCACTTTGGCAATAATTATAAATTCCTCTCATCATGTATCGTGACATCTGTCAGTTCACTCTCTGTATCGACTGTCTCAACAGGCCGATTTCAT
>JBAJHX010000042.1:5836099-5846607 GCA_037176925.1 Amniataba percoides
AACACAGCACAGTGGTGTTAAAATAAAACCCTGCTGTGTGAAAATCTGAACTTCTGCAATCTTCTACAATCTGCATATGTCTGCTCACATCACAGGTCAGTGAAAAATAACTGTTTATGAACAAGTTTATTGGGTTGACTAGACAATTGCAAGTGGATCTCAAAAGTACGTTTTTACACCATCAGGGACACTTTATTATATTTAATAAATTATAGTATTCTAAGAACGTTACAAAGAAGACAATAAACCTTTTTTTTTTTATGTCCCCCGCCCCAATAATGGTACAGGATAGGATTTTTTCTGTCCATGGACACTTACTGGAGCAGTGCTGTATGGTGGTGGCCCCTGTGACGGTGGTGGTTCCATAGAAGGGGCAGGAGAGGCAGTAGGAGCGGCCATGTTCAGGCTGGTAGTAATCTCTAGGACAGGGGTAACAGGGAACCAGGCCGGTACGGGAGAAATGACCGGCCGAACAGGGGACTGCAGGAGGAAAGAGACAGGAAACAAAAAAAGAAACAAAGAAATGAAAGAATATGATGCAGCAGGTGAAGTGTCAGAATCAGCCAAAAACTCAAGCCATTTGCTGGTTGGATAATCCAGGATTTAAGACCACATTTTAAAGGTTATTTTTGTGCTTCAGTTGAAACACAGGTAGCATTTATTTTCCACAGTTTCCAGATATAGCATCCAACTCTAAAGGGCAATTTGAAATTTCCAAGTAGGAATTTCTGATATAATCGCACATGAATGCCAAATAGTAACACAAATCTTTTTGCTTAAAGGCTGAAATTATATTTGGGTTTGTTACCTAGCAGCATTTTTAGTAACTAATTAATTAAAAATAATTAAGGATTTTTAAGGTTAAAATAACCAAGTTGATTGGGCATTATGGGAGCGAACTCCACACTGTCAAACTGCGTCACCTCCACACTCTGTATCATCCACCGCTCCTCTCGTGACAGTCGAGGTCTCGTCGGGACAGACGAGACACTCCCTGGCGCCAAAACCAGGTTGGAAGTGACCCAGCGGGCATGACTCGCAGATCTCCAACCCATTCAGAGAGTGACTCCCAGGCTTACACTGCCCTGCAAATGCATGGAAATCACCACATGAGGAGAGAAGATCAAATCAAAACATCATCAGAAATCAACAAGTGCAGAAAATTAAAGAATGTGGAGAAATTAAACACGTGTGAATAATTTGTATTTATTTTATCAGTTTTGTGGTGCCAAATGAGCAGAATTGACTTGTAAGATTAGATCGAAGCACTTATTATATATTTTATTTTACAAGCTATACTGTGTGAGTGCAACTTACCTTTGCACTCAGCGATGCTGCGGGAGTGCAGGTAGGCAGTGGAGGTCCCCTCTGGACAGGACTTACACTCCAGCTGACCCTCCTGGTCCTGGTAAGAGCCCAGCCAGCAGCTCTCACACTCGTGATGCTCCAGAGAGAAGTATGTTCCCACAGGACATTGAACTGCAACACAAAATGAATCATTTACTAATAATGATAAAACTTTAAAAGCACTATTAGGTTCGGTTTAAATGTATTCTATATTGTTATAAAGGATAGTAAACCCTATTACACAAATAAAAAGATTGTTGGATGAGATCAGGCGGGTGTGACCTCCCACTCACCGCACATCCTGCCTTTGAGCATTGAGCCCGGCCTGCAGAACAGAGAGGGCTTTTTGCTCTCCAGAGATTTGGGATCAGCTACAATCATCTCCGACGACACGTGGAAACTCGACAGTGGCTGCTTGGCCAGGGTTCGCTTCAGGCGGTTGGTCAGTTGCTCGAGGGTCCGCAGGAGTCTCTTCTGATTGGCCACCTCTATTGAGTCGTTCCTTGACAGGGGCAGAGGGATGCTTGCTGGGAGAATGGACAAAGTTTAAATGACTTGTAATGAACAACACAGATATGTATTTAATGTGCATTTAACATTCTCAGTATTGCAAAGTCAATAAACATTTAGAAAATCACATTTAATATACCTGTGATGTTGAAATAGATCTGGATCTTTTGGTCTCTGGTGGGTCCTGTGATCTTTCGGTGCCTCTTGGTACGCTGGAGGGGTTGGACGCTGCTGCCTTGCTGCCTCCTGGTGAGTTGCCGGGTGCCCGTGGCAAAACCTGACTCAAAGTAGGCATAGTCCTGTGCGCCCTGAGGACTCCAGCTGTTGCTCCAGCCCCCTGGTACTGAAAAATATATAAATAGTAAAAAATATGCTTCACTTAAAATACAGGTGGTATGTTTATTGAGTAAATCCTACCGATGGAAAATCCGTTCTCGTAGTCATAGTTGTACTCCAGACAGTGACCCTGTGACATCACCTCCAGCTTGCAGGTGACGTCATCGCTGCTACAAATGTTGGGGAGCTGTGGAAAGGGAGAAAAAAAAGGAACATGTGTGAGAGTTGAGACAGTGTTTATGCTTGTGTGTGTGTATATATTTCATACACCCTCTCTCACCATGCCTCCCAGTTTGTTCTTGAACTCCCCAGTGAATGACTTGACCAGGTCCACATCGTCACAGCGAGATGCTTTAAACATCATTTCAAAGGGCTTGAACCCGTTGTTTGCTATGCGATTTACTGGGAAAGACAAAGAGGATTATATACAACTCTGTGCTTTATTTCAACTTGCTGCACATTTATGTTTAAGTGGTCTTATTGTTTAAGAGGCCAATACTAATGTAATAAGAGTCTGGCATGCATGCTACAATCAGATGCACATACAGGTATTTATGCACAGCAGTCATGAGACACACCTGCATGCTTCACAGAATACCCGTCTCTGTGCTTACCTGAGCAGTCGGGTCTGTCTGGAGAGTAGGGTGGCTCCCAGACACCGTTGTAGGCACAGAAGTAGCTGTGCACCGCATCCTGAGTGAAGCTGTAGCCGTCTTTACATTGAAGAGTACAGTTAACGCCCTCCTCTTCTTCAGAGCAGATGAACTCTCCATTCACCGGAACATACGGCTGCTCACAGGTCATCCCTGGGCAAACACAGTGCATGATATGACTGTGGTTTGGTCATGTTGGAACACACGATATTCATCTTATATCTCATCTTCATTGTTCACAGTAGTTTTAAAGAACTACATCATCCTCCTTACATGAATGAATGAAATTAATGGAAAAAAAGAAGGTTTAAGAGGTAAAATATTCCCAGCAATCACACAAAATAAGAGTAAATTTATATAGCAAGACTCAATAAAAAGTTATTGAAGAAGCCATGAAGTGCTCTGTACCTTGCACAGTGATGGTGAGGTTGCAGGTGCGGCTGTTTCCTGCAGCATCAGTAGCCGTGTACTGGACCAGAGACTCTCCTACTGGGAACAAAGAGCCTGGACTGTGGCTGCTGGTCACGGTGAGGCGACCACCTAAAAGAGACACATTACAGAAGAGTCGATTACGGACAAACAAAATTAAATAAAATCTGTTTCATAATACTAAACATCTTAAAGATCTTAAATCTCAGAAACAAACTCAATAAGATGTGTTGGCTGTGTAAATAAAACTCTACTTGACTTTAGTCTTTGTTTTTGAAAAGTGTTGCTACAGTTATACTGCAGAGGGCAGCCTTGTCTTTACCCCCTAAACTAAATGAGTCACTCTTAGTGAACCATACAAGTTATGTTAAACAACCATATGATGACATGGGAACAGTTTGTCTGGGCTCCACATGGCAGCAGAAAAATCCAGCTTTTAGGACTGTAGAGGAAAAACTGCTATAATTTGGTTTAAAAAGAAAGGCGATAGTGATGGATAGAGGGAGAGACGGTGATGAGGAGTGTGTGAGTGTGTGTGTTTGCATTTGTGAGATCTTGTGGCCCTTGCCTGTAGGCTGTGAGTGTGACTTGCACTCCAGCTCTGCACTGTGAGGGTGAAAGACACAGACAAGATTAAAAAACAAAAGGTAGGAAAAGTGATTGACCTTTCGTTTCACTCCAACCGGGCTGACACACGTCTGGCCTGCTGGAGTCTGGTGTCTCCTGTTATATATAGCCCGTGTGTGTGTTCCTACGTGTGTTTATGTGTGTGTCTACCAAGTCGTGACTATATATAGTGCTGGCATCAGGGTGTGGGCCTGGAAAAACAAAACACTGACGTCGAAGCAGTGCTGTGCTGACGTCGAGTGGGCCGAAGTAGCCGCAGCAGCCTGTTATTACAGTGTGTGCGTGTGTGAGGAGTGTGTGTGGGAGTGTATGTGGGAGTGTGTGTTTGATAGGGGTACACCTCTGCAGGCAGGTGGTTAATGAGCACGCCGGGTCTCAGGAGCAGGATGTGAAGTTTGTTGAAGTTTGTGTTTCTGCACACACACCAACACGTTTCTGAGCTGTGTTATTCGTTTGTGTGTGTGTGGAGCCTGAGCCAGTGAATTACATGGGCCTGGCTGTGGGCTGGAGCCCTGAAGAAGTCTGGTTTGTTGTCTGTCACCACCATGGCTGTTTGGGTACTGCGAGAGCGCCAGCAGAAAGCCTGCCAACTCTACGATATTTAGTCTATTTGGCAGAGAAGCCATGATGCACTCCTTTATAGCAGAATTGGACAAAACTGCTGAGCCATCAATGTCGTGAATGCAGCAGGGTGGCATAGGCTGAAAAAAAGGGCTGCTTACTAAAATCAGTATGACCTTGTCACCTCTTGAACTTCATTTATTAAAACATCTCAGATAGATTCAGTCATCAAATGTGTCAGCAGTAGGGTTAGGGTGCGATCTGAGTCAGGCATTTATTTACTGAACAGTACAAGGTACGTTTTCATCTGTTGTACAGCATTTCAGATAGATTTTATTACACTGCATTTATGACAACTGTAATGAATATGTATATACACATTACATATACATCGAAATGAGCTTAAACCACATCTGAATCACTGCTCACGTAACTCAGGTTTTCAGCAATTCAGTAGTATGAATAAAATAAGATTAAATGGAAAATCATTGTGGTCTTTAAAGTTTGATTAAGCTACTAAACAACATAAATATAAATAGTTAGCAGATGGACTTCTGGATTGTTCATAAGGGACTTCACTGCTCTACTCCTCTAAAAAAAGAAAAAAGAAAGGCACCCTTCTTTCATGTGAGGTTTTTTTTACTTAAGTACATTTTGCTCATAATAATTCTGCTGTACTGTAGGACTTTTAGTTATTACACACTGCAGAATTGTCTGGCTGAACTTTCACTGAGCCAGTAACTAAATGACTAAATTGGCCCCGACAGTGATTTATACGCAGATCTATTGTATCTGATGGAGAGGAAAAAATATTATTTGACAAGTTGTTCAAAAACATTTCATCCCGTAGGAGTCATGTACTGTGTGTGCTATCATAATTATTCAAGTTACTGTGTGAAAAATGGATAGAATGAGTGCAAACTCTCACAAAATAACTTTTTTTAATATATATATAGCAAAAACACCTGCTTGTCTCTGCTGCCTCCGTCTGTTTTAACATTAATGACATTTACAGACCCTGTAACAACCTCATCTGTCCACGAGTGCTATTATCTCCCTCTCGAACACAGACACACAAATGAGGCATTCATGCACACAATTACAATCCAGCCTCTTTCACCACTGGACCACATGTACAGTGTCTCTCACTGTTATTCACACACGCATGAAGCCGTCTCCTGATCCCCTTTTTCCAGTCACCCAACGGAAAAGATCCTGTTTAACCATCATCAGTGGAGGAAGAGGGTGGAGCGCAGTGGAACAGAGGAGCAAAAGAATAAACCATCTACGACGCTGCCGTCTGAGAACGACGACCAGACATACCTGAGTTGTCGGAAAACTGAGGCACCTCCCAAACGACTGCTGTCTCTGTGTCTGTGGCCTGAACTGTGGGCGGCGATCTGCACCTGTCAATCACTGGGGGCTCCGTATCTGTAAAAGCGATATATATTGTTGTTAACAGTAGGTGTAACAAACAACTGAGTGCTCCTAACACTGGTATATATTATAGCAATATTAGAAAAATGCAGTTGGGAGCAGAGTGTTACGCTGTGATGTGACTTTTTCGATGCAGCCGCACAGAGTGTCAGAGGGCACTGGTTAAACACATGTCTCTAATAAAAAACCACAACGTTCCACCACCATAATAACATATGGAAATGTTCATGGCTACCATGCTTGAGGTTTTTCCCCCTGACTGCTGTGATTATCGAGCGGTTGACATGGGACACCCCTGTTTTTCGCTCTCTGCAGCAACCCAGTTTGGCACCTGCTGGGAGGAGAACGGCCTCCTCGATTAAATCACAGTTTTGCACTGAATGACAGAAATGAAGCTGCAGCACAGAGACAGACTGCACTGATGGAGAGAGAGGCTGTCTGTAAGCTGTAAAGTGTCTTTATTTTGTGCCCTGCGTGTATGACAGGTAATTATGTTAAAAGTGAAGTGCTGACTCTTGACCCACATTCACACTGTGGTTGATTAAAACGTCTCAGCACAAATTGTCTCGCCATTTTCTGTGACATAGTTCGGTTATTAAGCATAAAGTTGCATGTACAGTATCAGACTTGTCCTCTGAATGACACATTTGAAGATAATGGTTTTAAGATTTAACACGTTTCTTACTGTCACTGATTTGTGATATGTAAAAATCTTGATCCTTGTGGAAATGAGTGATGTCTGACAAAGATTTTGGATGCACATGGCTTCAGTCTTTTAATCAGCTTTGGTAGATTTTGTGGTTTAAAGTGGTAAAACATCAACAGCCTCTCATATGACTTGTATTTGAATGCTTAAATTGTCATTTATCAGCACTGCTATGAAGTAATACATTTTTTTATCATCTAAGACATATTTCATATGTGTGTGTGTACTCGAGCCAACGTTAGCAGATAGAAGACCGAACAACAGATAGAGTGCCAAACAGCTGAAGTCACTGTTATTAGGGAGACGCCTCGCCTCAGATGGGATGTCTTGATGTCTTTAAAGCCACTATGTGTAGAATATTTATGTGAGTGAAGCATCCATCATTTTTTTCTGATGGCATAAGTTGTAAAAAAAATGAGAAAATCCAAGTGAGACTTTCTGTTGCCTGTCAGTTCCCCAAACAGACATTTTTCTGACATGTCTGAGCTATGCATCACCAATGAACTCACCAATGACAGTGACAGTGAAGGAGCAGTTGGCCTGATTCCCTGCGCGGTCGGTCGCAATGTAGGTGATGGTTTCCTTCCCAATGGGGAACAGCTGGGGAGGAGAGTATACCGGCTTCATCTGCACTGCCACCTGGAGGAGGGAGAGACAGTAAATCTGAGGAAGTGAAGTATCGAACATTTCATAAGAAAGACAGCAAAATGAGAGGACAAGTTTGAAAAACAGAAATCATTTTGCCCAGCACAAAGATTTTGTCCTTTTTCCGTCCCTTTAATCATCACATGATCCATCAGGTTTATCTTGGATGCCACTGACCATTCAGCATTTTCTCAACATTTTATTAACAAAATAAAAGCCTTCACATAAACACTAAACAGTCATGTTTTGTAAAGTCTCCAACCTCTTCTTTAGAGTTGTCGGTGGCCGTTGGAGTGTCCCAGCTAACGTTGGCAGTTCCACGTCGCTCATCCGTCTCTGCTACAATGTTCCCCGGACACTTGATCCACGGTGGTTCAGCATCTGGAGAGATGAAGGGGAGGAAAAACACAATTTACATTTAAATTTTAAATAATGGAGAGAATCAAATGAGAGACAAGACCCTGTAAATTCTTTATAAAAATCTACCAAATTTAATCAGAATTTACATACAATAAGTTTTTAAGATATTGCAGATGTTCATCCCGAGACATCCTGTATACGCTGACCTCGGCCTGCTCCTCATTACCGCTGAGGAAGAAGACGCGTGATGTCATCTGACCCATAACCTTTTTAATCATGAGACGTCACACACTCATTATTGGTCATTATTGAATCAAAGCGAGAGTGCTCCGCTGTCATTGTTCCAACAACACCAAAATCCCTCTGACCTTACATATAAACTGTAAGTGGTTCTAACATGTCCTTATCTCTTTTGATCCATTAGATCAACATTGGTCCACAATGGTAAAGAGCACAGGTTAACAGAGATAGCAGAAAAGTGATGTATGAGACATAGTATGTGTCACTGTCAAAACAGCTGGGCTCATGGAGAAGGAAGCTGCATCTTGGATACGTTTCATTTTTCAATTTTGACAGTTAGTTAAAGAGAAAATCCTGAACCTATTTTAATAAGAAACCTGAATCAGTCCAGAGTTGTGAGGGGCTGTTCATGCTCACAAAGTGGGTGGCTTTTTTGAGTTTTACCTGGTTGAAACCACAGCCTGCTTCCTCTGAGATCTCAGTCTGGAGCTGATTGTTAGTCCATGTTAAAATTTGTATATCACATAAACCAACTGCTATATATCACTATCAATCAATATATTAACACATTGATAGCTCTGGTCCTACAATAAGAGGTTGCTTGGCTGTGACTGGTTATTTTTTGACTTGCACTAACTTTTATTTTACTGATTTATTTTACTAGGTAGATACATAAAAGGTTTTTGGAGATGGAGAAAACTTCCATCAATATTTGCTTCAGATGACAAGTAACCCTTCATATGTGAAGTATGGCACTGATGACTGGAAAGAAGGGTTATATTAATGTAAGGCTATTTGGCTGGTGGCAACTCACCAGCCACCATCACCCTTCGACAAAATAGTCTGTTCTTTTTTCTCCACTTTCTCCAACATCCTACTCATGTTGTAATAACAAGAATCCAGCACAGCTCAGCTCAGATCGAGCCTGCAGTAAATGAGAAAAGCCTCAAAGAGCCGGATCTCATCGATCGGCAGTGGTCATGCCAGTTGCGTTGTGTAAGAGAGTCGTTCGCATCTGGACCTGATGACCCATCCACTTAGGCATCCCTCTCTGCTAAACACTAACACGCTCGGCTCCAATCGGCTCGATTCATCTCCATAACAAGGGAGGAATATTTCACTTCGGGTGTCATCAACGTGAAGTGAGAGGCGAAAGAAGCCAGAGGCTTACAAAGAGCACTTTCAGCTCGCTCTTAATAACTTTGTACTTCTTGATCTCCTCATAATGTGGCTCACGTATTGCAGCACTCTGTCTTTCTTCTATCTCATTTAGATTTTCTTTATAATATTTTTCTCCACCCGTCCTTCAGCACCATTTTCTGCCTGAGGGGTTCAGAAAACTCATCTTGTCTCTACCACCCCGTTATAAAACACCTACAGATGACTCATCCTTCCCGCTCACCTCCCCGTCCGCCCTACCTCTAGGTCCATTTTCATCTTTATGGCACTTCTTCCTCTCCTTAACGACAGCAGTTCCTTCATTAGCAAACTTTTCAACACGAGGAAATGAGGGGATTGAGGACACGCGAGGGGAGGCGGGCGGGCTCGGCACCACCTGTTTCACCTGCGAGGCATCTGGAGGGCTGCAGTCTATTATAATGATCTCCAGCCCAGTCGGAGTGGGGAGGGAGAGGCATGAGAGCTCGGACATGGTATGGTTTGAGTTAGTGACCCGAGGCCTGCTTCAAAATGGGGTTAGCGCAATTCTCACCATTCACAAAGCGGAGAAAAATGCAGAGAGGGGGGAATAGAGAATGGAAAAACTTCTCCCTCCAAGTTTCCTGCTGTTTTCTTTTTATATCTTCCTCCACGTATTCAGTGTCTTTCTTTTTTGCTCTTTTTCCTCCATTTCTGCCTCGCAAATGAGCCTGCATGTTACAAGTGTCATTCACTGCAACCGTGTTAAATGAAATGTAGACACATTTAGCTATACTGCACTTAGAAACTTCCTGGAAATCTGGCTGGCAGGTGCGGCAAAATAAACTACCAATCAAGTTTTTGTAATCCATTCAGTTATCTGTATTTATCTTATCATAACAGAGGAATGGTCTTAAATAGCTTCTAACTTATGTACCTTAAACACCTTAAAGGAACAGTTCACCATTTTGGGAAACGTGTTAATTCTCAGTTACAGCACCTAACTCGTAACTTGTTGTTTCAGTTGTTTTTGTGCAATATTAACATATGAGATAGAAAATGTTAATTACTGGGATTTAGAAGTTTTAGAAAACATGCTTTTTGAACTTTGGGGAGAGCTAGGCCCTTCTTCTAGTCTTTCTGCAACGCTAATTGTCTCCAGGTTTTAGTTCCACATATGAGAGTGAAATAAATCTTTAAGAGGCGTCTTTACCAGAATGTTGAACTGTCACTTCAAATATACCTCTAATTTAATTATTATATATAAATCATGATTATTCCTTAACTCCACTACCTGTTCTCCACCTATCTTGACCTTTAACCTCAACATATCTCACATCCTTGTTACAAACCTACAACTATTTTACAGCTTGTACAGTTGACCGTGACCTCTGACCTCCAGGCTACAGGAGTGAAAAGGTGAATTTCCTCTTTGGGAAACCTCACACTCACACACACACACTCACACACACACACACACACACACACACACACACACACACACACACACACACACACAC
>JBAJHX010000042.1:5863393-5890180 GCA_037176925.1 Amniataba percoides
CACACACACACACACACACACACACACACACACACACACACACACACACACACACACACACACACACACAAAGAGAGTGGCCTCAGTTTATAACACGAGTCGTGTCTGCTTTACAGCATCCCTGACCTACAAACACGGCAGCAGTAGTCATCAATTAAGGCTTTTTACAGACCTATATGTGTCGTTTAATGAGGGGAGAGAGGGTGGAACGGGCCTGGCACATGTGGCGCTGAGGGAGGGACTAATATAGATTTCCACACTGCCTATACTTTAAGACTGATGTGTACAATCTGCTCTACAGCAAAAACTTCAAACACCAAATGACATGAAAGACTGTCCGAAAACACCTGAGGGCAGCTCAGACACTGAACTCTTTTAGAGACAGCTTTTTTTTTTGGTTGAGTTGCCAAATTTTTTTGTCAATTGCTGCATCTCCTGTTGTTTTCCTTGTATTTCACTTGTTAAAGGTTACAAGGTTACAACTTTTCAGATCGTTGGCCATCATTTGTATCTCTTATAATAACACAGCAAAAAGTAATAGCTGAGATCTCGGAGCGAGGCATCATGGCCGACAGGATAAGAAACAGGAGCGTTCAGGTGCTCAGTCAAGCAAGCAGCTCAACTTGTCATAGCAACCAATTCATTTCAGAGTGAAACCCAAAATGAGCACAATCTGAAAGCTCCAGCAGCACGCTCAATGTCAGGTTAAGCAAAAACGTCAAAGTGTAGGTGAGATTGAAGGAAATTCCTGAGTTAAGCAGGTATTTGGTCACAAAGAAAACTATTAAATTAGTTAATTACATTTTTTGACCTGATGGTGGTGCTAGATTAAAAAAAACGGGATAAAAAAAGCGATTGCAGTTCATCCCGAGGGAGAGATGGATGTGGACACTTTATTTCAACGCAATCTATCAAATAATTTTGGGGGGATTTCTCTCAAAACCACAAGTATCAACCTTATGGTGGCGTCAAAGGAAAAATCAGAAGATTGCCAAAGTCACTGGATGTCATGCTCTCGAGATTACGAATGTCTGTTTAAAAAATTAATGGGAATCCATCCAGTAGTTGTTGAGATATTTCAGTCTGAACCAAAGTGGTGGACCAATAAAAACTGCTAAATAAAACCCAAGTTACCAAAAAAAAAAAGAAAAAAAAAAACAAGCAGCAGATTTATTGCTGTCATGTCCTCCATGCAGTGTTAAGGTCTTCTTTAAAATCACTCATAAAGACACTTTCACAGGTACGTGTGACACAGGATATACAGCACGCTTATGTCCATTTCATTCCTCTGTAATCACATTTTGATGTTTTATTTGTCTGGTTTTTATTAACATAACATCATAGCAGAATATCACATAATATCTTACAGGTTGTAAATCTCTTCACAGCCATGTTCCATATAAATAATCTTTATTACTGAGCTTATTAGTGGTAGTAGTACCCCCCACCCCCTTCCCTCTGTCTGGCACTGAGCCAGTCTGATCTTTGCCCAGTCACTGAAAGCTCTCCATCAATCCACCACAAAGACGCATGGCTCCGGGCTAAAGAATCACCCTCCCTCTCTCTCTCTCTCTTTCCACTCCGCTCACCAAAGAAAAACACAAACCTAAACTTCCATCCAATCATTTTAAGCAATCAATGGGGAGAGTCCAAGGTGGTGGGGTTTGACCCCCCCCCCAACCCCCACAAAAAAAAAAAAAAACTCTGCTTGTCCTCAGGAAATCCCAGGCATTCGCCCCCCCCTGCTCATAAGTAGACCAAAACTGGGCCACAATTCATGTTGAGCAACTGAGGCTTTTTCTTTCGCCACAAAAACATTGAGAAACAAGGACTTGGACGAACAGACGCACTGTACAGAAGCAGACAGTCTGCTGTGGTTATTGATGCTGTGGGGATTAGGATTTGTGCAGTTAGAGGAAATAGAGAGTCTTTATGCACATGTTTATGTAACATGTTGGATGAGTTCGCCAAATTCATTCCCCTGGTAGAAATATATTTACTTTTGAAAACATTTAAGTGCAAATTACAACGACTGAGCAAACAGAAGGCCAGTGTCCAGTAATAGGCCGCTTTCAGACGTCTGCTGGCAGCGATGCTAATGAGTGTCAGTTTTCTGTCCCTCTAATGTGCTGGTCCAGAATAAGCAAACGTTCACTTAACCCTTTGACCTTTCATCTAGTACCACCATGGTGTCGCCGTTTGCCCTTTAACAACATTAAGTCAATAACAAAGCTTCCTTACAAAAACTGGATGGAGTCTTTCATATCTGCCATCCTCAAATGTTGAATCTTAAACTTTTATAACTTCTGATGCTCCTCTTGTGCTATCAGATGTTATCAGAAAATATTTATTGCAAAAAATATCAAAAATTTAACAGTCAGTTTGCCATACCTTGGCAATAAACCATTTTGATTTTAGTAAACCCGCCATGACCTTTCATTTAACAGGAGTATCACAACTTTTTTGTTTATTTTAGTTTAGCCTGTTGATCTCTATTAATTTGATAGTATACCACTACTAACACCTCTATTAATTCAGCTATTTTAAATTTCTTTGGCTACACTGATCTTCATGTAAAATTCTTTAACTTTTCCATACATTTCCATGTATTTCTCTGGAAAAACTGAAATTTATTTAGAATTTACACGATTTAAAATAATCTATTTAACATTAAGTAAAGACTGAAACAGGCTGGTTATGACTTATTATGCCTAAATCACTTAAACTGACTCAGCAAACAGTAATTGGAGTCCCCACAGATTAACCCGAAGACAGCATATAAACAAAGAAATAATCAGACACAGATGAAGAGAGGAGGATTTCACTGTGCAACTGTATATGCTGAAAAAGTCAATTCAATTCAATTGTTAAGAACTGAGAAAAAGATTTAAAAGCTTACTAGTGTAATCTATTGACTACAGTATGTGGTGTCTGTAATCTCTCAGGTGATAGAAACAGGCCAGGCTCTGCACCAGGCATCTGGTATGTGTCAGATCCTTGAATGTGGTATGTTGTGTGTAAGCAAGTGTTAGCATGACAGTGCAGACGGATGATGATAACCGATGTGGTGTCAAGTTCAGCCACATTCCTCCGAGTTCACCAAAAACATTTATCCTTTGGAGCGTTTTTATTTTTATTTTGACTTTTCCTGGTTTAAACTGGAGTCCTCTGTGAGGGGGTCGAGGCCAGAGAGTGAAAGGAGAGAAGAAAAGAAATAATGATTGCAACATTCCTCCCATTCAACACTTTTCATGGTCCTCCTTTAACATTTAACAAGTCCCACCTCTCTTGTTGTCATTTTAATTCCTCTCTTCAATTTATATCCACCTCGGGGCTTCCTCTGCCAGGATCTCTCGGTCATTCACATCAAGACCACAAATATTTACTGTGCAGGAGCAGCGAAAGCCTCACAACTCCCCCTCGTACCAGACCGGTCTGGTGCATGCATAGACAGATGGATGTGTTATGTTCAGGGTCGAGTCCAAGCTCACCGCTGCCACGCGTCTCCTCCTCGGGTTAAAGACACGTCTATCATCTAAACGCTGTAAACATTGAGCAATTCTTTCAGTGTCGTCTCTGCGGGTGGAATGTTTTGTTGTACTCACGACATCCAAGTCAACGGCTCATATTTTGGGTAAGCCAGTTAAATGAATTTCCTCATATGCCACTGGGAGACATCCATAAATAAATGACATATTTTGAACATTTCAGTGGACCAGAATGTGCTCAAATATGAAGGACTTGGCCTCTTAACTTTTACAGGCATACACACAAAATAATGGGTATAAAAGGTTATTCTCAAACTTGGAAATAGTACTTAACTAAAAGGTCTACTTACTTACTTTTTCTGGAACTTCATATCTGAGTTTCACAGTTTTTATCAGGGTGTTTGGCCCAGTCAGTTGTCACGGAGATGCCTCATTTTTCATTTCACCATATTTAGGTCACTCAATGACAACTGGCCAAGCTCCTTCTGCTGATGAACTCCATATTACGCAATTGAAAGGTCTGGAAAAAGCTTGTAAGTGGACTTTGAGAAGAAAAATGTTTCTTAACAATCTGTCTATCCACAGAATAAGTCATGGTCAGAATAGCATTTTCATATTAGCCACTAGTAACCTGAAAAAAAGCATTTCTGTTGCATTCAAAATATTTTCTCTCAACTTATTCTGGGAGTTCTGTTGAATGGTCGATGCCTCAGGTATCATATAAACTAACCCCTTAAGGAGGGAAAAATCTGTTTCAGTATTTGCCAATGAATTCAAATGCAACCACTGATTGCAAACTCATTTGTAAAAATGACATTGTTCCTTTAATTCACTGTGTCTCTGCAGCCTCATTTGAAACTTGACAAGCTAAGAGGTGGTAATGTAACATGTATGGTGCTGAATCCAAAAATCCATCTACATATTACATCTCACATGATTTTTTGTCATTATTATTCATTCAACGCAATAATTAACATTAGCTATGGAGTTTTGGACTGATCATTACAGGATGAAAATTCAATTCTTCCCGCCTCCAAACAACAGGTTGATGAGATTTTATATCAAAAGATTGAACATTGCGTAATAAAAAGTACACAAAGATGTGACAGAGACACACAGGAACATACAAAAGGCCACGATGATGATCTGGAAATCACATCTTCAATCTTTAAAATCAGCCTGCAAATTTTAACTCCAATTTCTTTTTTTGCTGTCCTGAGAACAAAGCCTGCGCTGACACCACGTTAACACAGTCCAGAGCTCCTGTCATTCTCTTGAGCTACAGAAGAGGCTGATAAGCCAGAATGTGTGACAGGAGGAAAACATGTTAACCTCCTGCACCCCGACTTCTCTCAGTTCGTTTATCCACTTCCCCATTCCTCCGGTGATCCTCCGTGATTCTGATATTGTGAGCTTGAGATCGGCATTTGAAGAGAGACAACAATGTCCTGTTTGGCCTGTCAGAGTCAAAAAGGGAAACCGTGCAGGAACCGGGTTCATCTTCCGTTTCTATCTGCTGGGATTCCATTCGAGTTTTGTGGAAGAGGCTGTTTCACTTGGCTGTCGACAGATTCATAAACAACACCGCTGTGCACTGTAGGGATTTGGATAGTGTTTCCAACAGAGCCATTCAGCCAATGATAATAATAATCCACTGACAGGTCTAAGGTTCGGTCATATTATTTTCAGATGTGTCAAAGACTGTTAAATGTGAGAAAACAACATCCAAAGAGAATAAAACCTCCCTAAATGTTTAGTCTAGACAACGGGCCCACCTGAAGCCACACACCGACCCATCAAGCTCACGCAAACCAGAGCGACTTCTCACTCTGGTGGCGTGTGGCTGCGTCTGTCTGCCACTCAAGGGCCCTGGCATCACTGATGCAGACACTGTTCCCATAATTCACACAACACCTTCAGTTCAGCCAAGCCCACTGAGGTTAAAGAAACAGAATATTAAAAGGGAGACGCTGGATTCTTCTGGAAACAGCAGGAGTGTGTCAAGTTTATTTGCATGTTCCTTGGTTACGTACTTCTCTCGCCACAAATCTAATTGGTTTTGGAGCCACCACTACTTCAAAAAAAGCCTCGTAAGTTATTAGAGAATAAAACCTTCAATAAACGTAGTGTTCAAAAACATATATGAGGGTATTTCGCACCACTTAACAAAACCAAAACTGAGATGAACATGGCTAATGGTGCCTTAGCCTGCCAATGCGTCCACAAAAGCAGCCTCAGCGACATGTAATGCAGCCTGAGACAGCACACTGCGGGTACAAGTCATCTCTGTAGCATGAAGATGATGACCCACAGACAGCCGAGTGTCCATGACGTAACAGCCGACCCCCTCTCCAACGAGACCTTGTTATGTGAGTGAGACAGACGGGGAAGCAGTCGTCAGTTGCGGTTGCAGCGTCTCGCTGCGTCCTTCCTCCCTCGAGCCAGCTGAGGCAGCTCCGCAGTCTGCTCTCTGCTATTAATTAAACCATTAAAAGAGATTAATAAGCAGAGTGGGGCTCCAGTCTCGACAACATCTGATGAGAATTAGGGAGGCGTGCTTTTTTGGCACGATGACCCCGATGCCCTTTCCTTTGGCTTTCACTTTGAAAATCCTCCTCCCTCCGCCGCTTTCTTTTCTCTCAGCAACTTTTAAACTCTGATCTGAATTATTCAAACTTGTCCATCGTTCAAGCAGCCTTTTCGCCTCTTTCTCTGCCTGTTATCTAATTCTGGATTGGAAACATGTGGGTACAGGGAGGAAGACCTGGAGGGCAGATCCAACCAGGATTATGTTCCATTGTTTCCTCTGATTAGAGTAGATTCCTACCCAGATTTCTACTGTGACTGTTTCTTCCCACCCACCTGGATCTACTGCACAAAGGGTAAGCTAAATGACTTGAGGTTTAAAACAGCAGTCACTTAAAACACACACACACCAGCCAGTGCATCTGTTAGTCGTCCTGCTCTCCAACAATCACACAGACTGTTATGTTCCTCTGTGACTTTGGTGATTATATATTCAGTAAATAATAATGTATCAGCCTTTAACCTTATACTTAATGAGACCACCTGCAACAAATTGCGACATTATGCTACGTAACTTGATCATTTAACAGACCAGAGAGCGGACAATTAGATGGCAAATTAATGTGTCGTTACACAGGCCACTGGCAAGTGTTGTACATTGACTGTCTGCAGTCGGGGATTGATTTTAAGCAACACACTCAAGCAAAACAGAATTAATGCATTTCCAGAAAGTTAATCAATCAATCCAGCTGTGGGGCCTTTCAAAAGAATTTGAGGCTGAATTTGAGGGTTTTCCAACATCAAGAACAGCCACCGAAACTCAAAGGCTCCATTGTATTCTCCTCAAAAACTAAATTTAATTTTTTTGGAGTTTAATACATCATAGAATTGATAAAATCATGTTACCTTGAAGATTTTTCAAGACTTTAAGGAAGATCAGGAGGAGCCTCTGAGGGGAGATTGTAGGAAAGGTAAATGTTTGTGTTAAATACATAGAAAAGAGAGAGAGGAAGCTCTCTTACATCCCATATTTCACTCTTCAGAAAAACTCTTTATTATAGTTTCAGTATATTTTACATTACTATAACTTGAATTTACTGTATAATTTTCTGAATTATATATTATCCATTCAGAAGGGAATAATAAATAATAAAACACATGCACACATACACTCTTATCTAAAGTGAAGTTTACGTGCAACCATAAAGTCCTAGATCTCCAACATTATAAATAGCCAGTAGTGAGGAACAAAAGGTTAAAACTCAAAGTACTTTGGAAATAGATGAAACAGATTTTGTAGTTGCTCAAGTGTATAGAACAGAAGTGGGAGGTTAAAATGAGATGAGATGTGATTAAAATGAGGAAGTTGAAGGTGGAGAACAAGATGTGGTATGTCCGGGTGAGAAAAGCACCACGGTTGAACACACACACAAACATCAGTGTTGCAGTTGTCAATCTCTACGGTACATTGCTGGGTTTATTGATACTGATCTGCCCTGTGGACGGCTTACACTTTTTAAGTGGGCAGGCTGCTTATTTAACGTTCACCCAAGTGGACCTGAATTCCTGAATTGAAGGCGACATTGACAGGTGAAGGAGACAAGGATGAGGGGACGAGAGACTCCAAATGTCTGTCGCAGGTACAAATAATAAGTTGTTAAGAGGAGTGACGAGTGTTGTTTCTGTTGCTGAGGAGGCTAGAAGAAGGAATTCACTTTGGTGCCCAACACAAAAAAAGCTGTGGTGTAAGATTTTAAAGGCAGAACACACTTTTACCCATAGAAAAAATGCACACATAAATACACACTAGGTTACAAGCATTTTGGGCTTATTTATCTCTTATTTGTTCCACCTGACAAGCCTAAGGGTTAATTAACTTGTCCAGGATCTTAATTGGTATCAGTGTTTGGCACAGAACCACTGGTAATAACGTATGAGCAATTCACAGATAAAATCTTCTCCCTCCTCAAAGGTTGGCAAACTCAGAGGGCCCTTCCAGATAAATTCAAAGCATTATATCACTGCCAATGAGAGGCTCACTCACAGAAAGGAGAGGGCTTTTAAAAGGTACCGACTGTAAAGGCAAAACAAGTTGGTGCAAAGTTTTGCTGACACAGCTGAGAAAGAGGCGAGGCTGGTGAAATGTGGCAAGAGCCGGGCACGCGTTCGTCTGTCCTACCTGTGCACTCGTGCTGGAGGCCCTTGCCGTAGTAACCCTTCTCGCAGATGCAGTCGTACTGTCCGGTGTGCGTGCCGCACTTACAGCTGGCCATCAGGTCGCAGCAATCCCTGCCTGCCTCACACAGAGAGGAGCAGCGCGACAGATCCTCCTGGATGTAGCTGCCTGTGGGGAGGTCTGAGGGAAAACAGACAATCACAGGTTTCAGAGGGATCTGATTATACCACCAGAGCATCAGATAATTTAACTGTTTTGTTGTTTTAAGTGGGGATTTCTGTCACGACTTCACTTACTCGAGAGGTGCATGAAAGTAGGCTTAAAGTAGAAAACTCCAAAAAAAACTCCTGTCTGACAATAAAGTTGTTTCTAATGGCAGTGTGTTTTAAGCGTTTGAAATATGTGCTACTTACACCATGGTGGCATAAAAACACAAACTTGCAAACTTTTGAATTTGAGACTAAATCAGGTCTAAGCTCAATTTCACTATATTTATCTAAACTGTGTGTTATTACAGTACATTGGCTGCTTCTGTGCAGTATGTCATTGGGATTGGCTGAAGTAAACACAAGCTTTCCACAGACAGCTGACCGTTTTTGCTCAAGAAAATCAGTGAATGACGTGAACAAACACCTTCACCGCAGATATGCATAAATAAAAAACCACAGTGTCCGCAAGCCACACGTGTATGACTGACTGAAAGCAAACAGCCATATAACTTCATCGCCGAGTGTAAACATTCCTCTGAAACACAGCAGTCACCAACAAAGGCCCATAAATCAGAGCGGAGACAATTTGCAAAAGAAATGGGTTGAGGGTAAAACTGGCTTTGATGCGGAGCAAAAATGAAACTTACATTTTATTTCTAGAAGTCAACATGCTCCTCTTTACTTTCCTCTGATTGAGGGAGCAGGGCAGTGAGAGTGGCTCAACATGTGGCTCCATATTTGAAGACCGGAGGGTGCGCTTTGAGGCCACTGCTGGCAGAGGCACTGGGCAGACTTCAAGACAGACGGGCCGGAGACCGAGCTGATAGTACGGTGTGTGTTGGCTTTCATTCTCACGGCCTTATCCCTGCACTGTCTCACTGATCTCGACTGCAGCACCTTCTGTCTGGGATTTCAGACACCGTGTGTGAGAGCGGCGCACATATGCAAGTCTGCAAGTGCCTGATTTATAGCTTTCTACGCACTCAGCACTGTACTCAACTGTGATGTTTTATGGTGATTTTTTTAAGTTTTAAAGCCATGACTGAATCCCTCTTTTCACCAAATTGTGGGAAGTCCCTCTTAAGTGTGGGAAAAGAGCCTTACTGTGTCCAGTCTGCATGCAAGTGAGGCCTAATGGCTGTTGGCAGTACATAACAGAAGAGACCATGTGAAATTTACGTTGTCAGATCCCATTTGAAATATTATCTTCTTCCTTTTAAGTAAACATTGAATTTTAAAGAGGGTCAAAACCCTCACTTAAAAAATATTACTACAGGTCAAATGGCAACGATGGGAGCAATGAGGCTTCAAAGAGTCAAAAAGTAGCTGCACTGGCTTCAGTTTTAATTTACCAAAACACAGCGTTTGATATAGATCTCCCCTGTGATGCTAAAATTGGAAATGGTTTAAGGCTGTGAAGTGAGATCACATCTTAAATTACGGTCAGCAACTAATCAGTTGTCCTACATACCTTCATGCAGTGCACGACGAGCCAGAGCCTCAAACTCTGCAAAGTTGTGCACCAGGTAGCAGTGCTGCTCCTTGGGCTGAGAGGCCATGTCGTGAAGCTCCCTGATGTTACCCTGCCAGATGCCCAGAGTGAAGATCTCAACGCCGCGCTCCCTCAGAGCTGCCGCCACCGGCCGAGGGTCCCCGCCGTTCGAGTAGCCATCGGTGATCAGGAAGATGACCTTGGTGGCATTTGCACGCGAGTGGCGTAGGATTTGCTGTTAGAGAGGAAACATAAACTGTCAAACACATGCATTGTATCTTTCTTTTTGTAGCACTTTTACTCCATCTTGGTTGAAATTTAAAGAACTTTTCATGTTGTTAGGAAACTCAAACAATGTGTAAAAGCAACAATCTGTTGGCAGCTTTTCCAGGGAGTTATGTGCCTCACTATTTCTTCAACACCATTCGAAATGATCTCATATATGGCTCCTGTAAAAATACATACTGGTGTTTCTGCACTTTAGTTTTCATTCAGATTGACCAAATGATGTGCTAACAGATGGATTTTGTAACCTTTGCACAGAGCCAGGCTAGCTGTTCCACCACCTGCTTCCAATCTTTAGGCTGATCTAAGACGTTTCTTCTCATCCAAATCTGCGCAAGAAATAAGTATATTTATAATGTATTGATCTATTCCTTTAATGCAGAAGTGAGGCCATAAATCAAGGAAAGCAAAAACAACTAAAGAGTGTACAGGGTTGATAAAAAAAGGACAGTGTACTTAGACACAGAAACATTAAACAGGAAAGCTCAAAACTGCATCTTAGTTAGTGTAGTCATGCTGTTACTGTATTGCGAAGGTTGACCATTCAAATGCACACATCCCATTGCTCTGCCCGCCAGCACGCTACCAACATAGCTCCAGCTTTAGTGACATGAGTAAATTCAATAACGAAGAACGTCACTCACAACCACTAAAAACAGCCCTCAATTCTAGGGTTCATCAAAACCCTAAATCAGCAAGACAGGCAACGAGGGCACGATGGGGAGGAGGGACGAAAAAGAAGGAGAAAGCTCTACAATTGTAATTATTTCTCCTACAGTCTACGCAGCTGCTTGCCAGTGGTCTGAAACCGCCGGAGAACACTGGGCAAAGCAGACCAGGCTGCCGTGTCCGCCCCAGACACCGGCTACAGTTCCCAAACTAACTTTAGCCACCATTTACAATCCACCACATACAATTAGACCGGACATTAAAGTCAGAGAAACATATCTTTATTTTCTCTGGAGTAAAGAAAAAATCAAAAAAACCCAAAAAACAGGACCATCTGCTAACTTTGCTGTGGGGGCCAAGCTGACAGTGTCTCGGTTTGTTGTAAGGGTGTTTTAAATGAGGTTAAGAGGATACAACCGAGTGAACAATGGAGGAAGAGAGTTTTGGAGAAAAAACGATGGAAAGAAGAAGAAGCAGAGGGAGCCAAGATGAAGTCAGCAGGACAGATATCTCCTTACTAGAAAGCTAGAAAGGTCAGGGGTATATAAAGTCTTAGATAATGGGGAGGAAATAAAGGAAGTGTGTTAGGTGGATGGTTTTTCTGTATTCTGGGTCCAAACAGGACGTGACAGCTACACATGACGGACTGTAAAACGCGAGAGGTGAAGCGAGAGGAGACACGCGAGGGTGTGAACGCCGAGGGAGGGAAACGGCGCAGGAGAGAAAAGCTCTGGTTTTTCTTGGCTAATTGGCTAAACTTCAAGCGGCTCTGGCAGGAGCGGCGTAATTACAGAGCCCGTGAAGCGAGGGAGGGAAGGGAAGATGGAGGAGAGAGAATAGAGGGTGAAGAGAGAGAGAGAGTCTGGTCTCTCTGATCCTCAAAGCTCCGGGCTGCCTGCTGCTCCGGGTTCCCAGCCTCGGGGAGGTTTCGCTTTGGCCGCTCCCAGCTGTCAGTGCACCCCCAGCAGGCTGCCGCATTAAGGCGAGAGCAGCCCTCCCTGGTCCTTCTTCCAGCTGTCAGCACGGTTATATTTGTGCCTCTATGTGTTTAAGATCTTTTTACGCCAGAGCAGAAAAGTAACAGTGAACAAATCAATGTGTGCACTTGCCGGCGTGCCTAGCTGTCTCTCTTTTTTTTTTTACGTGTTAATATCGTACGTGTGAGTGTTTCGGGATGTTTTTAGGTCTTTTATTAGGCGTCTGCTCAAAGTGCTTTTAGGCCGCAGCGGTTTCTGCGTTAGCCATGAGTCAGTGGCTGGTGTTAGCGACTGCAGAGATGCCACCAAACGGAGCATACGCATGCATACCCACTAATAATACCCTCCCGAATAGCCTCTGCATACTTTAGGTCAGAGTACTAACATAAAGGCAACCGCAGGAGCCAGTTTGTGGGAAGGGGCTGCCCTTTAGAGTAACTGTCTGCATGCACCTTATTGATCAATGCATGCAGTACACAAAGCAGAAAATAATAACAATTCTAAATTATCTCAGTGGTAAAATGGATGAGAGCATTTTTATTACAGTCTTAACTGTGTCATTGCTAAATATAACTTTTCATTTTATTCCAAAAAAACTCTTGAACTCAACTTTCCACTTTTCTTGCCACTACTCTGATCTGCTCTGACTCCACTAAATTACCTAAATAATTAGGATGTGGACAGAAATGTATGAGGTATCATCTAACATATTTAGGCTCCTCACATTCATCTGAGCACACCCTGAGCAGCTGTATGAGAGCCCGGGGCCACTCTATGTTGTACATTTCATGCATTTCTTCAATTACACCCTTGGCAGATGCTTCAATGCCGGCGTAGGTGCAAAGAAGAGATAATAAGCCGGCAGCAGTGGGACAGTTTAAGTGTGTCAGGTTTGGGGCCGCTGATATCTGTCAAAGCAGCGGTGATAGCTCGGGGACCAAAAGGCCTGGAGGGATTAGCGGTAAGAGCGGCGGATCTATCTCCGCTCCAAAACGCCTCGAACTCTGGCAAGAAGCAACAAAGGGAGACATGATTGATATGTGAAGCTGGTGTCTTTTTTATACAGTAGAATCACATTCACATCGCCTGTAAAGTACAGTAAACTGTAAACAGGGAATACAGGCCAAAAAAAGACAAATATCACTGCACAAGTGTCTTCTAAAGGGACAGCTGGGCACTCATCTCAGAGGCATTTTGGCAATTGTTGTTGGGGTTTAATGGTCAATGTGACTGTAATCGAGCACTGAATAACATCTAGGTTTAATTTACATTAACAAAATTAATAATAATACTCGAATGGACATTCACATGACGAATACTCAACTTTTGTCACATAGATAATGATCTTTAATAATATAAACAACTACATTAATCTTTTTGTGCATTCTTCTTCAGAATCAGTCAAGATGGAATCAGATACAAAGTTTAAGTGGCAATATGCACATTAACCAGCCTCTATTCAATCCACCAATGATGAACCACCAATATAAATGAAAACCTTCAGTCCTCTGACTCAAAACTGGATCCTTATTCTGACGGACTCTCCATCTCCAAACAGATGCTTGTATGATTAGGACTTCAAAAGCAGGCCCCTCGTTGCATTTGGCAGAGGAGACCAGAAAACCTTTCCACACCTTGAGGGGCTAATGACGGTGCCAAGGTACCCCAGCTGTTAATCAAAGGCTTATATATGCATGGCAGCTATTCTGAATGCTAAATGAGGAGCCCACCTAATCTCCCCCACACTGCTGGCCTCCCATCAGCTCCTCCTGTGACTTTGATCAGAGCCCGAACCCACCTGGCTCTGAGCAAAGCTGGTTAATAATTTGTTCCTCTCTCTATTTGCAACAGTGGGAACCGCATTGAATAAAGTAGTTTAAAAAAAGATATGGCAAGAGATACAGAGTCATGTATGTTTGCCATAACAATCATCTGCATTATGACCGAGACCTCTCTCTAATACCAGACAGTCTGTCTAAACATCTGGTGCTCATTTGGTTTGCATACATCATCGCTGAGCAATGAGTCCTCCTCCTGTATTAGCCTTTGGTTTTATGTAAATTTTCTATGGTTTTTAGTCATGTTTATCGAATGTTGTGGCTCCCAGGGATCTGCAGGGAGCTCAGAAAGAGTCTCAAGCTCATAGCAACAGGAGCAGCATTACTGTGACATTAAAAGGTCAAAAACTCGATAAGAGTGTCCTGACTGGGTAGATATTATTTCAGATAATTGTATTTCTGTTCTTATAAAGTCCAGGTTCTTCTTTAGTACACTTCCATTCACACATAGCCACATATACGCCTCCCTTAGTCTGATCACAAATCTGATTGCAGTCCATCTTGGTTTTCCAAATCTCCATGCAAACCAGCTCTAATGCAGTCCAGACTGTGCTGGTTATGCACCTGGAGATGTTTGGTAACTGTCAGTAATGCCTAAAGAAAAGTAGCTGGTACTTTACAGCCATGATGACAGTAAGAGTTAAGCTCACAGCGTAATAACTATCCATGAACTAACACACACACACACACGGATGAATTGCATTTATGACATTATGAGCTCTTATTCTCTCCCAAAAAAAGAGGTTGAACTGATCAGGGATCAGATAAAAGCTACAACAGCTGGGTGTGCCTTCTGTATTATCGTATGTCGAGTCACTGTAATGAGACACGGAGAATGATGGATTTTTACGGTTGATAAACTCCAATATTGGAAGTTTAACGGGGTATGCTGTTCTTCAGGAATGGTGCTGTGTCGCTCAGCTTAAAATGACGCTCATGGAAAACGCAAAATCGTAAAACCTTTTAATAGCTCTTCATGATGCGTGCTGTTCTGCTGGTTTTCAGTCATCACATTCACTTCAAGCTGTTTTTTCTTGTGTCACTGACAGAGAATGAAAAACACGCCGCAGCTTGAAAGACGAGTCTGCCTGTTATTCTCTTAAACGGTTTTTCACTTTCTTCAGACCCACCTTTGAAAGAACAAAAAACTTATTTGTAGGAATTCTGGATAAAAAGAAGATGATGCAACTCAACTGCATCCGTTCAGAAAACTGTCTCCCTGTCGGTCGGAAGTGAGAGCGCTTGTTTTGACAGGCTATCTGCTCTTGGCCTGGGTGGTAAGAATAACAACAATAACTCTGCAGGAGCCCAACAAAACAACAAGCACACACGTACACACACTTAGAATTACCACACTCAGCTTTTGGTATTATTCAGCAGCTTCTCAGGGACACATGCTTTGGATATTTGAGATAAACTAGGTTACTTGAAGAGGCTTTTGATACTTTTGCATGCATTTGATACTTTTGATCAAAAGTATTGCAACTTTAAGTGTGATTGGATCCCATTTTCAAAAGGCAAATGAATCCCGAAATGTTTTGACATGTATTTTCTTGACTGAGCTGTGTTGTTGAACATTTGCCTTCGAGCTTCGATTCAATTCGTCCCACACTTCTCGTATGTTGCAGGATGTTTCATGCCACATCATCTCTGTTTCACTAACTTAATTTCACAGAACTTTCCATGCTCTTGTTTTGCTCAGCGGGCAGCCTCGAGACTGACACAGTGAGGGTTAGGAGACTAGTTTCCATGAGGGCCACCCAGCATGCTGAGTGACATAAGTGCATGTTTTAGCCTATATACTGCAAATTATGTATACTTAACACTGAGTACGTGAGTAAGTGAAGGTCTTATATAAAGTTTTTAGATTGACTTTCAGCTTGTCAGTTAGTGTTCTTGACAGAGTGGTATGTAAATCAACGTGTACAAACCTGCCTCAGATGAGAAGCCAGTCCATCTCATAAATGTCCTGTCATCTTTTCCCTTTTTTTGGCAAAGAAGGTTATCATTGCCTGCTAAAGCAAGTTTTAAGCATTCTCTCATGCTGGTACATTCAACACCCATGATTTAGGATTGGCTGCAACAAGCATTGCCTTTGGAGGTAATGCTAAAAAAATCCAATATGTACAGTAGTTTTTTTGTTTTAAAAAAGCTAGATGTTTGCAATATTTCTACAAACAGACAAGAAGCTATTATAACTTGCATGCGTAATAAAGGTGATGAATTGTTGTCTGTAATGTGTTTATGGTATGATTTAGGAGATGGTCTGCAATAAAGTTACTCAGTCTCCCTGAAGAAACATGCACTAACCTTTAAAGTTTCCATTGTAAATTACTTCTGTACAACAACAGTAAAGACAGTTGAACCCACTTTGCTGCCGTCCAGATGTTTCTTGACAGTCATGTGTGCCCCCCCAAAAAAGTGACAGGCACGCAACCAAGGCACCTTGTCAGGATGACACTCTGCAGAAGTAATAAATTAGACACCAGACGGTGTGCACAGCTCCTGTCTATTATCACTGCGGAGTGACTGCTTGTTCGCGCTGCAGAGCCGAGCTGAAAACAAACTGGCACTGACGCTGTGACAGATACTTCCAAGTTGCAAAATGTATTTTGATGCTAAATAAAAACCTAACTCTACAGTAAGTTGGATGTGTGAGAAATTCAACCAGAGGCATGTTTTGTGACTCACACTTTCTCCATCTCCTGCAATGCCATCTGCATTTCAAGAAACCCCCACATAGTGATCAAACCCTTCATACATTTGGATGCCTCATTGTGTATGCATCTGTCCTTTTCAAGGAGTTGACACAAAAAGCAGTGCAATATTTTTAGAGAGGATTGCTCATCAATCATTGTGCTGAAAGTGGAGGTTCCAAAAACCACAGAAGATGTTTATGAAGTCAGAGATAATTGTTAACCTGTCTGGGGTATAGTTGGCAAAATTTTAGGGATGGAAAACTATTCCTAGAACAGGAGAGTCATTACAGGAAAAAACTCCCAATTTGGCAACCACTTGGTTACTTACCGCTACCTAATGATTTAAAAGTCTTCACTAAAGTCTGCCCATGTAATGTGGATTTGTGAGCGGGCCCAAACTGAGCCCAGTTTGACTGAAAAGTGCGACGGCGTCCAAACTGTTGGAGAAGAGTGTGCGGACAGTCAGTTAATTGCCAGACGCGGTAGGCCGGGCGGCCGTGTGCGTTAGCTTGACGGTTTCTGTCGCAACACCATTCATCAAACTCAAGAGCTCAACCAGAGAAGGGTGAGAGGAGGAGAGCCACAAAGAGAAAGAGAGGCGCTTAATTCCACAATGTGATGCCAAGGGGAAAGGCTATCTTGGCTGGCAAATGAGAAACTCAATTCAATTATCCCCCCGCTGGTCTCCGTGTTGTGCTGGCGGAGCAAAGCGCTGAGAGAAACATTTTAGGCTCTGACCGCGTTCCAATCGGACACGGCATTCTGGGTAATTGGACGAGGACAGCTCAGTTTGATTGAGTGGGAGGAAGAATAACAAGAGCAGTTGCGGTCCGAGTGCCAGTTGGACGACGGTGGGGTCAGACTAGCTTAGCAATCTGCCTCATGTCATGTGTCTTGGGTTATTTATATTTATTAGATTTTGTTTTATATGTTCACAGCATATGTTTGACATTTTCAATATTTAAATGGTATGCTTTCTTTCTCAGTTCACATGGTATCTAGCCAACATGGGAGGTACATACAGTATCAGCAGTATATCTGCTTGTCTTATTATCACACATCTGACCTCATCTGCTTTACGTTGTGGGCTACGACTTTATGAATGAATTTGCAATATGTCGCATATTACTGACTGCATGGTGCGGTTAGCTGCTAATTTTATCATCATATGTTTTTGTGCTGCCTTCATGTTTTTAATCAGATAAAAACTGGTGTTCTTAATATGCTGCACATGTGTTAAGTTTAATAAACTGCTGCAGGAGCAGGCTAATACAGTTGATTCTATCAGATGGCCATGTTTTTTAAGATAACATCCAACCTCAGATCTTATTTAACTGTTCTGCAGGACTTATGCTGTAATTTAGTGCTGCGATTAATTTTTTTTTGTGTACTTCCTTCTCCTGCAGTTTTTGGATGTTTTCCAGGAAGCCTTTGAGCAGAAAGCCAGCGTGAAAAATATAGTTGCTTACAGATTTAAGCAGAAGTAGGCTGCAAGAGGAGTAGTAAGTAAATATTCTTCATTGTTCTTTGCTCTGTTAAGGCTTCCTCTTGCTGCCTTTTGTCGACGGATCGATGCCCATGATTTTCAGAATCGGTGAAGCAAAACACTTAATGTAGACTTTTAAAACAGCTGGAAAGTTTTCTACCACTGAGCTGCACCGTGGTTGTGTTGGAAACGGTCCACATGTGACATAAAAGTCCATTTTCGGCAGAATTTAAGAGTGGAAGAAATCCCACGAGTTATGTAATATCTGTGACATCCATGAGATCATTAGCTCACTGCCCAAAGCAGCCACAGCATCATCTCTAAGGCCGAGCTTTGATTTTGAAATAAACAAAGGCAACAGTGTGGTGGAGCACGCTACTTTTCCTGACTCCAGGCTGGCGTGTTGAAAGTGCTTATACGCAGGGAACGATTTGGGGACTGTCGCTGGCTTAAAGCATCCATGAAAATGTATCCCATCTCCTCCAGACTTAGCTCAGACCACACCGCGGAGACAGACGCAGCATTTTCCTTTGTTATGTTGACCGTTGTTGCTGTAGTTGCACTTCTCCCTCATGTTCCTCTCTTTTGGTCCTCCCCTTCTTTCTTCTCCTGAGGGGTTTATTTGTCTTGGACCCAGCTGTAGGTGGAGATTTCCTCTAATAGAGCGGGGAACCGGAGAGACGTCGGTGTTTGTAGTACAGAATCATGGAGTGGTTTCAATTTATTGATTCTCCTGTTTGTTCTGGACTCTGCGCTCATTGGCAGGATAAATTACATTAGACTTCATAACATCGAGAGGAAGCAAAAGCTGGGAGGTCATTTGAAAAGGAGGACACATTTTGGCCGTTATTATTCGGAGATTGCACAAATCCGGACTGAGTTGCCATGGATTTCTACAGGTCTGAACCTCAACATAAATCAGGAGAAATGTGGATCATACGATGATTTTGCACACGGTTTGTTCTCCAAGAAAACTAAAATATTAATATAAATATGCTGTTGCTGGGAAACACCTGCTTTTAACATTTGTCGAACCCTGAATTCAAACGGAGCTTTATGCTTCTGTGTTCTCTGAAAATGAGTCGGGTCATTCGTATCAGGTCCCAAGAGACGGGTTTCTTGCCAACATGCGGCGTTTCAAACAGATGCTGATTAAAGTTGAGGCGAGTGCGCGTTTTGTCTCCATATTTGGGTAATGGGGTTTCTTACTGAGGCTGAAAACACAACTAACAGTTCCAGAGAATCTCTTTCACAATCAGACCTGGAGAATGTGAAAAAAAACACATAAAAGAACACAAAGAAAGACAACAGGATGCAGCACATTTGTGGGTTTGCATACATGTACCAATTACCTACTTATAGTCATTCACACAAAACAGAGACATACAGTCAGACAAACACGTACACACTCTCACTCACCAAAGAAAACAACCCAGTGGAATCTGGCACTCTCTGACACTAACCTCAACATAGCAAGTGGTTTACTAATAGACCTACACGCCTTAGCCCATAAAAACATGTTATTTCGTTTGCCACTACTGGCTCTTTGAAATAGTTTTGGTTTCTTCAGGTGCCAATGAATGACGCTTTTGGTAAATCCTAATCTCAAGATGCCAAAGTAAATCCATACGCTTAAAGAATTTGTTTGATTTGTGTCTTTAATCACAAAGCCGTTGACATAATAATGTTTTGTGAGCACGGAGCGGCGTTTCAGAGGTACTTTATAAATTTATTGAAAATGCATGAAAGTCATTCAGTATTAGAGGCCAACTAATACACCTCCATGGTAGATATTTTACACTCACTTTGTCTGATTAATCCTGCAGCACAGAAATGCCAAACGCTTATATTGTTAGTACCTAGTTTGCTCATCAGAGAGCACTGACTATATTTTATTTTCTAACTGTAAGATCTAAGAAGTACTTGAAATGCACGATTAAAATTATCCTCATTGGTCGAGATTGAGATCAAACATCCATTCTTGATCTTAGAAACTGCAATTAGGAAAGCAATTTCACCCTAATGTCCATGTTGCAAAGACCTTGCTTAGAAAAGAAAAAAGCTGATAGCCATAAGAACTGAGCAAGTTTAATTACACTGAAGATGATGGTATAACACGTTCAAAAGAACTGCTATAAAATGGATCTTTTTGGTGAGATTGTTTTGTCAATGTCGACTCTAAACTTCTGAGTTAACACAGACAAGAACTCTTCAAGTGCTCATTTCCATAACAAGTGGGTGGAAGAGGATCAAGCCAACTCTGAAAAATATCAATAGTTCAGTATCAGTCGGGTTCTATTCAATACACAGAAGCGCTTTCATCCAAGAAAACATGTGCCAGACAAACTCTTTTTAAAAGAACTATGGTTTCCACAGCACGGTGGCCGAGTGGAAACACACTTTTCCAGCTAGATGAAGAAACCACTGTTTTCTAATGATATTCATAGCTGATCATGCAGGCCACTAAGGCTGCTGACAGTCAGTTCCTGTCCTCGCTGACGCCTTCCTGACCTTTGACCCTGCCGACAGAGTATTATCCTTCAAAGCCTCCTCAACACTCCTTTCTGAATCACACGTTTAACTCTGTACCTCTCTGCCTTACCCCCAGCCCATCACCTTTCATTTATCACTTCCACACACTCATTCACACACACATACGGCTGGTGTCAGCTGCACCTATCAATTGCTGAGCAGTATTTTAAGTGAGAGGGAATCTGTGTATAGGTGTGTGTTCGTTGTGAAGACACAATCAGTGGAAAGAACAGTGTGAGGTTAAGAGAGTGAGTGTGATGTGTGTAGGAAAGTGACTGTTCACAGCCATATGTGTGTTTAAGTGTGTGCATCTGACAAAAAGGGTGTAAAGCTTTAGATTATTTTTGCATCCTACGGTGAAAGAAATTTTTAAGCTAATTTTGGTAATATTGTAGAAATTATTATTCAAATTAAACTCGCAATGCAAAGAGTCAAAACGCTAACTGCTCACTAGACAGAGAAGTAATAATTCCCTCGTCTGTGAACTATAAGACAGTCTGTGAGTGTGTGTGTGATTCATGTTTGCCCAACAGGATCTGAAACGGTGAAATCCGCCTTTATAAGCTAACGGCAGCTCTTGGAGACTCCCCAGTTTGTAGATCGGATTTTTATGACAAGACTTACACTCTTCCTCTCTGCAGCCATTAAACTAAAAACCTCATCTCAGGGGAACAATTAACTGCAGGGGTAACATGAAAAAATGCTACTATGACGGATGCGTAGGGGCTAATGCGGAAAGGTTTGAAATTACATTTGTGTCCGTCGAGGGGGTTTACTGACATCTGTGTTTTACACAGCCGGGAAGTGTAAAGATTACCCGCTCTGCTCTCCTGTGCGGAGCTCCTCGTGTTTCTAAAAAGGAGTATAATTGTGACTTAAGCATTGCAAGTAGCAAGAGAATAATTTATTTTGGGTCTGGGTTGAAAGACGAAAGAGGTGGGTGGTAATTTCCAGGAGAAAACTGGAGAGCAAGAATAAGAAATACCTCTAGGAAAAAGTAATGAAAAGAGGCATTTCTTCATCGCCATTTCCTCTTCCTCTCTCACACGTTAAGTCAAAGCGTAAATTTCACTTTCTCACACACAAGCGAAGACATTAAAAGACGTCACAGAGTGATCTTGACAAGTGTCCACAACCGCAAAACCACAGTCATTTCCAATGAGGGTTTGGCCGGCTGATTCTCCAGGCGATGTGGTGTGAAGGGTGTGAAGGATCTGGGTGTGTTCTCCATCTTCAAGCATACAAATCAAGTGTTGTTCCTCTGGTGTGGAGATGTACAAACAAAAAAAGTGCACAAAGAACATGCAAACCGATGCAATTAAAAATGTAATGTCATCATTCCCACTGATGTGCACAAACACCTGTCAACTAAAGATCGGCAAGTCATTAAAAATCCACAATTAAATAACGTTTCTCATTAGCAAAAGCTTAAAAGACATCTTTTAAATGTCTGCACTGCCTTTACTTAAGAGGCAATGTGCAGTTACAGCCTCATGTTACATGAGAAGGGATTACAGAAAGAAATCGGTATTGGTTAAGCACTTGGGCAAAGCCCCGACAAAATGGGATCAGTGCATAAAGAAATTCGCATAAACTTGCTTGGGCACACACTCCCTGTTGTTTCCACTGGCCTCAATCACCTCATTTTCATTCTCTAATTCTTTCTCTAACTGGAGTTGCTGGTTTTGGCCGGAGCGGAGCCCAGTTATTTGACCGCAGCAGTTTCATCCCAAAGGCCAAGTGGGACACGACATCTCAGCAGCGTCCAAACCAGAGCATACTGTATACACTGACGTCTTCTGAAGAACGCTGCAGCATACCCTCGAGGCAGGAAAATTAGGCATGACGCAGAGGGAGACAGACTGCAAACAGAGAGTACTGAGAGGGAGGGATGATCACCTGGTGCTGAGGAAAACTGAGACACTGTGATTCAAACAGTGGTCGATAAGATAGCGGCTACCAACTCGGCTGCTTTCGCAGAAGCCAAATACTTTTTTATCAGCAATGACTGCAGTAATTTACAACCTTTCAGCAAAGTCTTGAATAACTAGGCCGGACTGATTTGGGGATATTTTCACTTTACAAGTCCAAGTAGACAGAGAGCAAAACTTTTCAAGCTGTCTAAATGTTCAATAAACACACAGACGACACACATATGGATGCACACACGTTCCACTTCCCAACAAAGTCTGATTCAGATCCTTTCTATCCATTTCAAATCCATTGCAAAGCCACCAACGGCTGCCAGATGGTTGAGTATCAATCTGACATGCATTAGTTTGTCTCAACGAGGCGTTTTCAGCACTTAATTACATGGGGCACTTCTCCAAATTGCATTTCACGCATCACCCAAAGACTAAACTGGTAAGAAGGAGGTGATATTGTGTGAAACCTAATCGGACAAGCTTGTTTTCGGAACAGTTCCCCCGACAAATCAATACTGGGAACTTTCGTGGCAATGAGTTGGAAGTGAAACTTTCCTAAATTTGTGTTGGACCCAAAGGAGTTCCTGACAGGGTGAGACTGCTGATCTCTGAGAAAAAAGATCTAAAGAAGATGAGGGATAAAGAAGGTAAGGGGAGGACAGGCTGGTCTTACATTGCCAAGCCTATAGCAGCTACAGATGGGACCATGATGCTTGGAGAGTTGTTGAAGGAAACCAGTGACCTTGGATTGGTCTGCTCTGTCAGATTGAGCTGTTTTGTTCCAAATGAGATATCCAGCATTTGGAAACTCTATTAAAAAATGGTTCAGAACAAAAAACATTGAAACTAAATGTGATGGTATTTTTCGACATTTTAACAAAACGATACATTTACAGACAAGATAATATGCAACTTTAATTGCTGAAGTTAATTAACTTTAATTACTTTCCCAATATATCATCTGCATCTAACTGGAACAATAAGAGATGGCTATTTCAAAGAGGTCTTTGTAAGCATCCAGTTCTCTGACAGGTTGCACTTACTTGAGTCACATTGAGCCTCTTGTGGATCTTTCTGCACTATAGTGAGCTGCAGACAGACCTGCTGCTGTGACTGCTGACCTGAACTGACCTCTCAGCCTGCATATCTGCTTGCTACCTGGCTGTCAACACTTCTCCACAGATATGTGACAGTCAGGGATTTCAAAGGGTCCTGAGTTATACATGGTGACAGCTACTGAAGAACAGAGGGACCTATTAAAAAACATCCATCTTCCTTAATGCAATGATACGATTAAATATATTGGGTTTTTTTAGTGTTTTTTATCTGAGATAGGTCAGGTCTGTTGCATCGGGCCGTTCTGTATGTTACGTTGTGTGTGCGTATGTGTGAGAGAGAGAGAGATAATGGTGCATGGGGAGGCCTCAGGGTCCATCTAAGACGTTCAGAGGTCGGAAAGTAGGCCCCTGTTTTTGGAAAATATTCCGTATCCATTTCAGAGAAGAGGGCAGGGGTGAGCGGAGTGTGACGAGAGAAGGAGCAGGAGTGCACAGGCCACTGTTAAGTAACAAAGGCAAATATTATCTATACAATTAGACAGTGTAAGACAGAGTGTAGTTCAACCACTGCACAGACTGGGTGCATTTTCATGTCATGGATAGTTAGTTATGAAAGCATTTATCTTTAAATCAACAATAACGATTTTTTTGGCCATACAGAGGCAACAGAGACGAGCTGTGAACACAACTTTGAAATGTAATCACCTTTATATGAGAGATTTGTTAGCAAATGGCTGCTTTTTTACACAAGCTAAGATGCAATTCCAACATGCATCTTCTAATAACTATTCATCATCAAATTAGCTGATTATCTTATTGATGAATAAATTACTGGGGACACAAAAGTGAGAAATCTTCCCAGGCAAGTCAATGACTGACTTCAGGCTAAAAATATTTCATCTACTATCAAAAATGACAAAGAAAAGCTGGAAATCTTCACATTTGGACATCTTGAAAAATGATTTGATGAAAATGCTTTGGCTTTAGCAGGAAAACTACATTAAAAAAATCACTTCAAAGCACAGAGTTTATTCTTCTCCAAATAGAAGTATTAATGATGACAACACTGACAAAATACAGCCCTGTCAAAGCATTTCATGCGAAAAATCGCTCCAAAGTGCCTCAGAAAAGCATATTTGAGGTTGACGGACAAAGTTATGAAAGAAGAGAATAGAGGATATTTCTGTCAGAATGATTCAGTATGAGGAGACCCAGAGGAGCTGAACCTGAGACTGAAGCATTTCTTCCTCTAAAACCCAAAACACACACACGAACTTCATGTTGAGTCTACTGTCTCGATCACCATGACCGTCTCTGAATAACTCTGAAACTAAACAGCAGGTAAGCACCCAGTAACGTTTGTGTAAGGAGTGGATTGGGACTCTCTGCTTTCCAAAACCAATATCCAATTTAATGAAGTCAAATCCTTTATATATACTGAGTCATGATAAAAAGAAAACTTTAAGAGACAGATACAGAAATCGAATTACAGAAACTAAATGAAGTTCAGTGAGCCAGAAAGGAGAGAGGAACTACAAGCCTAAATTTTAGCTGCTTTTCATTTGGTTCAGTGGTTTACAACCAAGAGTTCGGGAAATCTAATGAGTCGAGAGACAAATCCAAAAGGTCACCTGAAGATTATTAAGACGAGAAAAAAAAGTATTGTAAACTACTGGTCTGGCTGACCGTCACAAAAAAAGCTTCAAGCTTGCAAATAAAATCCATCACTATGTTGCGTTGCAGGGCTGCTTTTCCCACCGCTTATCTTGTTTTAAGACACAAAGCAATGTGCGTTATTTTAAAGCCTCCTTTAACTGTCCTGATTCATCATTTTGTAGATTTATGAGGTGCTACTTAAAAAAATGGCGGTGACCCAGAGTCTGCTGCAGACTCAGACGTTTTAAATCTGTTGTCTGAGGACATTCCTGTCTGGCCTCCGTCTTATCAGAACTTTTCTGGCCGGTAGGTGAGTCTGCTCCATCCTCCTGCCTCATCCGACCCTGCCGTGGACTCTCTGATACTAAGGAGGAGGAGGAGGAGGAGAGGGAAGAAGCAGAGGGAATGAGGGGGAGGAAATGATTAAGGGTGAGATGGCGGGAAGTGGCAGCTGCACAGACAGGAAACAGAGACTTTTCTTATCACCTTATCCAGCCTCAGGGAGCGGATCAAAGGGGTGCACCTTGCTTTCATTTGTTGCAGTGGCCACTTGTTTGCATCGGCTCTTCTACCACTCGTCTCAGCTCCTTTTTTTCATACACTCTCACTTGTTCCTATTTTAGTAGGTTTGAAGGGCAAATATGTTTATTCTTGTACTGAAAAAGCAGCTATTTCCATATCATATTCCACAGTTGTCACTCCCAACTTTCTTATAGCAAGAGCTTAGCTTCCATTTAGTGCAGGTGAGAACTCACTGGCTTGTTTAAAATTTGCCCCATGACTCAGCAAAAAGAATAAAAAATGTTCCAGCAAGCCAATGTTTTCTAAAGATGAAAAGTCCCCTGAAAATCACCTGCCATGGGCAAGAGTTTCCAACATCCAGGTGATGGATGGCGCTCATTTCCCACCTTAATTCACTTTCCTGTTTTTTTTTTCAGAAATTGAGGCACAGGCTCAGTTTCTTAAACATTAAAATCAAGTGTAAATGTGTGCGTGTTCACTTCAGACAGGCCAAGAATGTACGGTACATCTCCACAGACCAAATATAAGCAACTTACACAAGCCTCATTTAATCTAATAGACAATGTTTTGAAAAACAATACCGCATATTTTGGCTGTAATGCGTCAAAGCTGACCGTGGTGACGTTCCCCTGCCTGACACTCTGCTGGGGAGGTCTGCAGCTCCAGAGAGGAGATGGAAAGGCAAAAAAATGGGAGAAAGGGTGCGCTGGAGTGAGACAAGGGCCTCAGATATTTGTTTTGCTTACTGTGGTCTGGCAAAGCTCAAGAAAAAAAAGGCATCAGCTTAAATATAGCTGTATGAAGTGTGATTGACAACTTATCTGAAACTTCACTGGACACATGCAGGCTTTGATTCAAATCTTCTAACTGGAAAAATGTGCCGGGTCTGCTGTCAAATTTCTAAAACTGTCCTGCAAAATGTGTTTCTGAATGATACAGGGTGAGAACTAGAACTTGTAGTTGCATTACTATACGCTTCATTTTGCATCCACAATGAGTATTAAAATCAAACGACTTGTTTACAAGGTCTGCGAGTTGCAGAGACGCTCTGTTTAAATTAAAAATGAAAACTAAACAGCTCCACAAAGTTCAGACCGGGCTAACTTCCAACTGTTAAGTTCATTCTCAGTGGATGTTTGCATGACTAAAATCATGAATTAAAAAAAAAAAAAAAAAATCAGGGTTTGTGAGGTTTTGGGATTTACAAGCTCTGTGCTGAGGATGCAAACCCAATGTCTATAAATGTGAG
>JBAJHX010000042.1:5890280-5906338 GCA_037176925.1 Amniataba percoides
AAAAATCAGGGTTTGTGAGGTTTTGGGATTTACAAGCTCTGTGCTGAGGATGCAAACCCAATGTCTATAAATGTGAGCGCATATATTCTCACGCACGCACTCCAGATCACAGTCTATGATACGACCTCTCTGAATTAAATTATGACAACCATGTAAAGACATGCAGCTGCTTCATAACAGTGTGTCTGTGAATTTGTGTGTGAACAGTGTATGTGGGACTTTGTGTGTTTTGCTGGTGTGTTGGGCACAAAAGAAGTGCTTGAACCTTTCACTGAAGAAGCAGCTCACCTGCTAGTCCAACTTATACAGATTTCAGTCCCAGAAACACACTGGCTGGCTAAGCAGAAAGCTCCTTTTATTAAGTGGCTAACGCCAGTGAACAACTCTAAAGTCCGGTTTGACCCAGATTCAGTCAGAGTCTAACCAACAGTCAGGTAAAGACATTACTGTGAATAACCACCAGAAAAAGCTGCATTCCTTCTATCAATTCTTTGACCTGAGGCTTTTTCCCTCTTTCTTCTACTTTTTTTCCTTTCATTCTTCCATCTTTCTCCCACTCCTTTACTCTCGTAATCTCTCTTCACACGCTGCCCATCTGTCTGTGCCTTATGCAACCGTGAGGGCAGACTGACACAGTGAGGCCGCCAAGTCCAGTTTAGTGCTTGTGGGTCTTTTGCCAAAGCCGGGCCTGCCCACAGAGAGCAAGAGGGGGTTTTATCTGGCAACCCAGGGCAACGCAGAGGCAAATCTTCAAGATGAAGACAAATGATGAGACAAAAAACAAGTGATGGCAGGGATTTTTAACTGGCTATTAGGAATACAGTCATTTCTCTCCCTGTATTTTTACAGCAGACCCTTGTATCCAAAGCAAGCTATAATAAATGCAACAATGGAAAAAGCCATAATTCCTGGATCAACAAGATTACTAGCAACCAATAGAATAAAATGAAAGGCTCTGAGCCATATTGCCTTGAAGATATTTGGTCATGTAAAAGGCAAACGCATGGAAAATAAATTAAACGTGAGCTAAAAAGAGAAGGAAAATGGAGCGACTTTTTCAGGACAACCACAGTAAGTAAAGGGAAAACAGTATAGAGTATACAGGTACAATATAGCAGACTTCCTCAGGAGCCTGAAAAGGTTAAGTGAAAGTCATCAATCAGCTCCTTTGTATGGCGATCATGAAAGCATTGGAAAACCACAGCACAGTGAGTGATGACAGAATCTACCTGGTTATCGTGCCCGACGCCAGTTTGAGGAGAGACAGATCCAGAAATGAGACACTGAATCATCATGACAAAGTGCTGCTCTCTTAATAAAGTCATGCTGTTTGACATTTACCCTCATCTACATCACATCAAACACACGGACACACGCTGATGTGCTGCTTTATGTCAGCAGAATGAAGGGCTGGCTATCGAACCTCTATGCTTCATTTGTATGGGCACTGTATTGGTATCAGTGGGGAATCATTTATAAAAAGTGTCTAAAACCCCTTTTGCAAGTGGAATCTCGAGGGCTGCGTCTGATGATTTTTGGTACTTTCCGAAACCAACAATCCAACTCTTTTATACAGCGACTGGCCAGATCTGCAGGGGTGCAAAAAATATGGAGGATGTTAACTTCTCTCTCAAGCTCAAGCAAAGAAAAGTGTGTGCCATTATCCCCACTTCTACAATCTGCATCTTGCTGCACTCTGACAGTGAGGCTTCTTCTTACACTTTCACCACTGGATGTAGTTAGACGACGGAAGCTTGTTAAAAAATACAACGCCGTAAGAGAGAGACAGAGCACGGTAAAGTGATTTTAATTGGATATAACCACATTATCTTACATTCTTTCACTGAAGATAGAAAAACTACTTACTCTCTACATTCTCAAGTGCATTGATTGTCACTCATTTACAGCATATGCTTGTTTAAATATAAATGCATTTGCCTAAAAAAAAAAAAAAAACTTACATACGTTGATGTCTTATTGCCGATGTACCAGGTGAGAAGAGAGACAGACAGACAGCAGAGAGACGGGGAGGGACGCAGACGAAGAGTGCTGGAGGAGAGCCCTGTCTCTACATGCACGGCTGGTGGAAAAATGTCTCTCTTAATGGATCCCAGCTTTCTGCAGCACTTAGAAAAGCCAAGACCAGCCAAGGGAATAAAATATGGCATTATTATTATTATACTGCAATTATCAATTATGCTCTCTCTCTCTTACTTTCACCGTCTCTCTCTGTTCCTAACACAGATGCGCACACATCACATAGACTTACACACATGTGCCTAATTTTCCCTTGAAGCTTTAGATGGATATGCAGGGGCAAGAAACACATGGAGGCACATGTATGGGCACTAAATATATGCATACACAAAGTATCCCTAATTGAACACACATACTGAGACAGTTGACCCACAGTTCAGCCAGTGCACGATGACAAGCGGATATTCGCCTTGTAGATTAGTGTTAGCAGATCCATCTTTTATGGAGCTAATGGAAAGAGACGACAACGCTCCTTTTTTCTCTTTCCAGTCAGATTCAGACAGATGATAAAATAAACCAGGGATCAGGCGATAAATCACAGATGGCCTTTTTTTTTTTTTTTTTTTTTTAAACTTCACTTCCTCGACCATGTGAAGATGCAGTAAACGTCAGGCTGAATCTATCAGGTGTGGAGTACCGGTTGGTGTGTTGCTTCATGGTCTGTATCTGCTAGGCTCATCTATCTTTCCAAAAAATCTCAGCTCTGTGTAGGCCGCACGTAGCTCTCCCATTACTCATGCATCGCTCAAGTCAGCCACGCGGACTCTCACCACGCAGATGCCACACTGGAAAGAAGTACAGGAGTGTGTGCTGGCTATGATAAGTGAGTAACAGAATTAGATTTAATCTTCTGTTTGAATCACGCTTTGAATCAATAAAAAAGTTTGGAAGCAAACTTAACAGCCCGGGCAGGAGTGCAGCTTTTTTTAGACATCACTTGACAAATCACCCAAAACATTCAGAGCATTTGTGAATAATGATAAGACACTAAAGTCCCCCCATGAAGCCTTCTTCTCGGCATTGTTGCGGTCTTTAGCAGCTGGGACGCAGCCAGCGGCCTCCTTATCAGCACTTAACTGAGGGAGGTGAGCTGAAAACCTGTCCTGAGGGCCAAGCTTTCAGCGCTAAGCCGGAGGATACAGTCCAAGACTATTAGCTTTAAACAGAGCCGCTTTGAACGGTAAACCTGCCAAAACTTAGCTTAACTACTCTTTTGTGTCTTAAACTGGGCTTTGTTGTACTTTCTATTCAACATTGCATCACTGACTTTCAGCAGTTTATGCAGCTTAGCTGTTTGGACCGCAATCAGCTGTCTCATCAAAAGGTTGTACCTGCGTCAAAGAGGCTTTCTGACTTCACTGCACCCAGTCATAACATCTATTTTGTAGTTTTGTCACTGAGCCATGATGTGAGCCATTTATTCTTCCATCTGTGTGGATGCAACAACTATCTGCACGTTGTGAAATAACAGAGAGCACCTTAGTGACAGGTTGGAGTATTTCTTACCAAGTTTGCAGACCCCCAAAAGCTCCTGAATCCTGTCCTGTGTGTGCTTAAAACAACGCTCAGTGCCTCAAAAAGCTCTAACTGGCAGCAGATCTAAGGCATGAGCTGGGATGTGTGTGTGTCTGTGTGTGTGTTTACACAGGACCAGTCCCTGTACCACCAACACAGCTTTTACAGCTGGGCTGTTTGGACTTGACGGATGAACTGTGCCATATGTCCTCAGTGCACGCTGCTGGATGTCAGGCAGCTCAAATCAACAAACCATAAACAAGCTAACATTTTGACCCCTTGTAATCCCAAATAACCCCCCTCAAATCCTTGCCCCTGGAAGAAACTGAGGTTTACAACTTGCAATACATCTCTTTACGAGCCCAAATGATCATGAATAATGAAATTAAGTCAAAAGGGTGTTGGACAAAACCTTGTAAATAACACTAAAGCTAATACACAGCCAGAAAGCTTAATCTGAGACACACTTCCCACGCTGCACATAATGATTTTTAAGAAATCATGCATACAGTTCATTTTTGTACATGCATGGACTGATGTGTGCCTGAGTCTCTGTCGTGTGTCTGTGCTTGATCTTAAGGTTATTTTTAATCGCTGGAAACTCTTGAACAATTAGTTAACAAGCGGCTTCCTTTCACTATCTGCTTCTGTGTAATTTAGAGGAAGCAGGAGCAAAGCCACGCAGGGCCTCATTAACATCAGACTTACGAAGCCACAATCACTCCCTGTGCACACAGCGAGCTGCAGACTCTCTCTTTCTCTCACACACACACAAAGCACGCTCAGGTTTATTAGGATAATAAATCAGCGTATATATATGTAGGCACATTTGGGTACACAGACACACGTCTCACTGACATTCATTTCATCATTTGGTCTGACTCACCGCTGCCCTCTGGAAGGCACCCTTCGTGTAGGTGCCCCCTCCTCTGTAATTGATGGCCGGGATCTCCTGGTTGAACAGGGAACACTTGTGCTGGTGGGACCTGGGCGCTGAGATGTGGTCCACCCTCGTCACGACATGGGTCTTGGATGAGAAGGTGACCAACGCCACCCGCGTGTCCTCCGGCGCAACAGGGAAGTCGGAAAGCATCTTGCGTACGAACCTCAGCTCGCTCAGGAAGTTGTTGGCCCCCACACTGGACGACTCATCCACCAGGAAGACCAGGTCCAGGCAGGAGCTCTTCTCTCTTAGCTCTCGGACGTTTCGTTTGAACGCCTGGCCGAGTCGCTCCACTTTGCTCTCGGCACTTTCCGACAGGTTGCCGGCTGACGAGGAGCCGGTTACGGGTGACATCTGCCTGGACCGGCGGGACTGCAGCTTTGGTTGGGATTGTTGAGCCGTCGTCCATACGTCCAGGATGCACAAGACCAAGAGGCAACAAGTCCATGATGGTGTTAAAGAGTACCTTTGAGAAAACATAGTGACAGTCAGTACAACACCTGCGCTGAAGAAAGAGTATGTAGGAGAAAAAAAAAAAGACAACGTGGATCCTCTTCTGAAGAGAAATTCAGTGAGGATGAATGTGTCCTATGCCTGCGTCAGCATCCAGGATAGCAGACAGCTACAGTTCAGTGCAGAGTTTCTCAAAAGCATTGCTGAAGAGGAGGATCCGTCTCTTCTCATTCAAAATGTGCCTCTGTTCTGTTTCTCTCTCCAGTGGAAGAAAACTCCAGTCCCGTCTGGAAAAATGTTTAGACTTGCTCACAAGGTATTTGCCTGCCTGTCTTTTCCACAAAGATAAATCAGTATATCTGGCTTTTCCCTTTCTTTTTGTGCAGTCTGCATGTGTAGATGTGTTCTTTAAAGCTTGTTAAGAGTCTGTAAAAATCTACATGTCTTTTTTCTCTCTTTCTTCCTGTCTCTTCTGTCTGTTTGTCAATCTTTTAGCCTGTGCATCAGATCCAAAATCAACCCCGAAGCCTCTTCAGTCCTCCTCAGTTCCAGTGTGCTTGCCCCTCAGGCTCCTGTTTGCCTATGTGACGCTCCTGCCTGCACCGTCAGCCAAGCTCCAAATGCTTGTTCCCCTCTTCTCCCCAAATCATTTTAAAAAAAACACACAGAGGAGGAGGGAGGAGGGAGGGAAAAAAGTTGGGAGACAGAGAGAGGCTGAGGGGAAAAAAGGGGGCAGTCCAGCCGTGGCCGTGAAGTCATTTTTTTCCCCCTTCATCTCTCCTCCTCCTTCTCTCTCACCTCCCCCTCTCTCCCTATCGCTCTCACCCTCCCCCTTACTCCCCCTCTTTCTCTCTCTCCCTCTGTATCTGTCTATCTCTCTTGTCCTGACAGTGGAGTGAGGTTTCGATGTCAGTGCAGCGCCTTGCCTGTCAACTTGTCAGCATTCCCAAAAAAATAAAAAACATCAGCAGTAATCAACTCCACATGTCCACACGTGCAAACACACACTGTCCACATAAGGTAATGAGATCAAACAAAGTGAGACTGAAAGGTGGGATGAAGGGAGGAGAGGACAAAAAGATAAGTCTGATTAAAACTCAACATGATTTAAGAAGTAAGTTAATATCAGACAGATGCAGAGTTTGGCAGTAAATCTCAAACTGTACTTCAGAGTTAGGAGGCAGTCACGTCTGCTGTGCATGCGTTTTATCAAATCATCACTCTTTTAGCAACTATCATTTCCTCTCCCTCCTCTCCTCACTTTCTTTCAAGAAAGAGAAAAAAAGGGGACCTGCCCTTCTCACTCTTTGGATTCGAGCATTTCTTCCTGCACCATGGGGATTCACACACACTCTTTCACTGCACTGTTTTTCTACATCTCTTCGGTCTCTCGTGGCCTCTCCCTCTTTCTCTTTCTCTCTCTGCTGTCGTGTTTTCCTTCAGTGATTTTATCTGTAACCAAAACAAAGGCAGCCGGTGTTACAGAGGCACACTGCGCCTATTAAACCAAAGGACTGAGATTTACAGCAAAGAGCTGGCTTCACAAGGAGCCGCAGAGGCTCAACAAAGAAGAAAGAGTCAGAGCACAGAGAGATAGAAACAGGACCAGGGACATAAAATAGAGAAGGGAGGGAGACTGAGACAGTGAGCAAAGGAGTAAATGACTGACAGCATGGAGGAGAAAGATGCACTACATGCCCAACATCTTTTATGGAAGGATTTGTAAACCTGGCTGAAGCAAGTCACTTCCACAAGAGCATCGTTGAGGTCGGCACCGAGCTCGCAGTCAGCCGACAAGGCAACATCACAGCAAACAGGGAAGCTGAGTGCCATTGTCTACCTTTTCACTTTACACTGCAAAGTAGCTTAAAAATGTCCTAAGAATTAAAGCTGCATTTAACTAATCAGTTAGTCTTTATTATCTTAGCTATTGGTCCATAAAATGTCAGAAGTGTCAAGTGTCCCAGATTTAATGTCTTAAAACGTCTTGTTTAGTCCAACAAACAATCAAAACTCCAAAAGAATTTCAATTTACGCTCACGTGAGTGAGAGAAATGCTTCACAAATTAGTAGCTGTAACCAAGAATTACTCTGTATTTTTTTCTTGAAATATTAGTTAAACAGTTAACTTAACCCCTCGAAAAAACATCTTGTACACAAGGCTGTCTATATACTTTTGGCCATACTGTATATCAAGAGGGAGAAACAAAACAAACAGCAATGTAAAGTGCAATGAGAAAGAGTGAAGAAATAAAGAAGCAAGAGGAGGTGACAGAAACAATAAAAAAGCAGAAAGTTGAAAGAGGGTGTGTGTGTGTGTGTGTTTCCACCACAGCAGTCCAGTGCAGCCGGTCTTATACTATTAGCCACAATGACATACAGCTCAGGCACACAGAGTGTTTATTAGACTGTATAAGCCAGGCTTTCATTTAACGGCGCTGGAAACTTCTGCACCGAAGAGGTGGGAATAGAAAGTAGAGTCATACTGGCCAGATAAACTAACCGAGACACAAAGAATGATGGACTGAAACACACACAGACACATGTACACGCACTGACCCAGATCTACACACAGATGCAAACAGAGATACACACACTCTTGCCCTCACACATGCTGAAAGGGGGATGAGCACAGCTGTGACTTCCTGCTTTTTGGCACTGGAGACCCCGCACCAGACATTCGTGGGAGTCCCAGGGGAGACGGGGGGGTGGTGGATAGAGAGGAGGCTTGAGTGTGTGTGTTGATGGGGGGTTGTGTGTTGACCACACTGAATATTTAACCACTAAATATATATACCTACTGTACAAGGTCTGTGCTGCACATTTTGAGCATCACTTTTAATATCACATGCAGATAAAACATTATTTCCATCACAAAAAAGGTCAAAACAAAGGCACTGAAGGCTTTTTCTTATCTTTCAGTCAACACTTTCTTCTTCTTTGAGGTTAAAATGTGCAGCTGGGAAACACAAAGCGTGCAACCACCTATTTATTTGAGTCGAAACCATTTAAAATCCAAATAAAGCAGTGGGAATTGTCATTGTTGCGAGATATAAAATTAAACAAAATGCAAAACACAGAACAAATAAGCAGACGTATGCTCATTCAGTCGGCCGCAGATCAAATTTAATGTCTGCCTTTCTTAAATTCCAGACAATTTAAGGCCCTTTTTTTAGAGCAGCAGTTTGAAAAACAAAAATTAAGACTTTTTAAGGATCTGTGGGAAGCATGTGAACACAGGATGAAGGATGTGTGCGAGGTTTCACATGCTATGTTTGCAGATGTCCACATGAAACACACACAGAAGAGAGAAATATTGGACAGAAGACAGGAAGAAACAGCAGATAAGAGTGAGTTTTTTCCTGTGGTTTGCACTTTGAGGATGCTTGGTCACACAAACATGGACAAAAATACTCTGTAAATCAATCTGTAACTATAAGATTCTGTTAAGACACTTACTTCTGCTTTCCTCAACACTTTTCTCGCTCTTTATTCTTCCTCTGTAAAGGATGCAGAGGTCAGATGAGACGCATGCTTGTTCTCGCACCTGTCTGTCACCCTGAAGAAGATACAGTCAAGAAAGAGCCTAATTAGCATTTTACCTAATACGGCACTTAGAGGACTACATCACAAATAGAAAAATTATCGTTTGTTGCAGCCTTGATATACACTCAATGGTCACTTTACTGGGTACACCTGTACAATCTAATGCGATTTCATGCTCTGCTATAAATTCTACCTTTACCAAGTTTATGATGTCTGAAATGTGTAAATAAAATAACATATTTTAGCACTGAAGCCACAGCTAATGATGGTGTTGTACTGAACTATATTACACCGAGAGGTGTTGATATATCTTAACATATAGTCCTTTACAAGAGCATATTTAATTGCAACCTCAATGCTAAAACATAATTTAATCTATGCATTCAGGCAACAAAAACTGAACATCACAAAAGGCAGAGTTAGTACAAATTTGAATTAGATCATACAGGTGTGCATAATTTATTAAATATTTGTATTTAAACTTCCAGACCCCTTTTTGTGCTCAGAGTTTGTGATATGGCGCATCTGTAGAGCTTCCGGTGTGTTTTGAGCGTGAGAACTACAACTGTGAAGTTCCTCTCCCATGAGCACTTGCGAGAAGAGGCCGCACAGGTGAATGCAATTTGAAGTAATTACGAAGGCCTCTAATGTCTCCCAGTTTTTTTTTTTATTCTAATTGCGGAGAAGCACTTTTGTAGCTTTTATTGATGAAATAAAAAAAGAATAGACAGAGAGGGAAATACTTGCAAAATGCACTTAAAGCTAATGTCATCGTTTGGAAAAGTCTCAAATAAAACGACCAAACGGAGCCGCCGCAGACCAGTAACAACAAAGCGTTCACTCTTTAAACAGCTTAACTGTTTTAATCAGCTTTAATATATCACATAAACTCCACAAAGTCTGTTTAAGTGGTAGTAAAATGAGAAAACTCACCCTTTAGCCGCGTTTAGCCTCCGTCGTTCTGACCGCCGTAACTCGGCTCGTCCGTGGTTGCCAGGGAAACAGAGCAGTGTCACACCGCCCCCTGCAGGACGCAGCGTGTCAGCACACCGCGGATTAATGCAGGCTGCTGCGCAACACTGCAGCCGCTAGAGGGGGCGCTAATGTAAGTCTGTGAGGGCTGACAGGAATATGATCATTCAATCATTACACCACTTAATTAATAGTCTAATAACTCTTTTTTAAGCTTTATTTTGGGTTGTAAGAAGTGTGCAAGTTCTTTTAATTATGCACTGACAATACTCTGGTTAATGTATGTATGATTATCAATATATTAATATATACCAATCGATACACTAATGGCCATGGCCATTGTTTTGTCTTACATATAGGGTATATAATAATAGTTTTAACATTATTAACAGATGTAACTTGCCATTTCAAGGAAATCTGTCTCCTAAAACCATAAATATGTTTTTAGTCTGCCAGTCTTACAGAGTATTTAAAAGTATAAGTGATAAAGACAATAGTAGTTGAATAAAGGAAGGAAACAACAGCTCTACTTTATGTTCCATCAGATGGTCGTGTTCATCCTTTTGATTGTTTTAGCAAAGAAACAAAGTCAACATTATATTTGATTTGAGTTTCTTATCAAGTTCTTTATAGCGGATTATATTTCACAACCTAATCTTATTCTGTGCACAACAGTGATTTCCTGTGTGTGTTTGTGAGCGTTCGGTGCCAGAGTGAGTGCGTGCAGTGGAGAGAGCGCTTACTGAAAAGAGGGAAGTAAGACTGCACATGACAGCATCGCATCTGCTGAATGCCAGACGTCACGTTTTGCCCGTGTTGGTAGTTTTATAAATCGACTCAGCAGCTGTCAAAGCACTATTTCGTAAGAGCTTTGTCCTTACAGAGGTCTCTGTATGTCTGTGACCCGAAAGATCGCTGTTCTCTGCAGAGTTTGGTGTCTGCAGCCGATACAATCTGATCTCTTCTGGTTGACCACATTTTAGACTGGGTCTGTTAAGATCAGGTCCATCTGTCTGGGTTCAAATCAAGCGTCTTTTTTTCTTTAGAGAACTAACACATAAATGTCCAATGGCCATTTTCTATGATTTGGTTTCAGACTTTCAGACTGTGTCACTTGTAAGTGCACAAATCAGTCTGTCAGTACATTTGGACGCTCTTTTAAAAGCTCTGCACTCTCTCTGCAGTGTTGTACCCATCACATCATGCAACCTCAAACAGAGAGCTCTGTAAAGTGGATTTGTGTTGGTCCAATAATTAATTATTATTTCATTCTTAATTTCTTATTCTTATATTTCTTATATTATTATTTTCTAATTCTTCTGCCCTCGGGGGACAAATGAACAGTGATTGATAACAAGATATGAGCTTGGCCTGATGAAGCACATTAGTCCTTTATTCTCAAGTGCTCTAAAGCCACTAAAGCAGCAGCGGAAATTAGAGAGCAGCTTTTAACGGAACAACCTAAATCACACTTGTGCATCTGTTTCTGCAAGCTTGCAGTTTGACAGCAGCTTGAATTTACTTTATGTAATAGTTTCTCTCTGTAATAAATCTCCACACACAGATGTGAATTGTTGGGCCTGGCACAGAAACAGGCTGCAGCTCGCAGGGCGTGTTCGCTCCTGCACAGTCACCCAGAATATCAATACGCCATGATCAGAATGCACCGAGCATGCGTTTGTTGGCGAGGCTGCTGGATGAATTTATTTCTGCGAGCGTTTGTGGGTGACGTAGATCTGTAACAAAACGAATGGCTTTATGTTTAGCTGAGACTATTTATAGCTGGGCTGCACTCACACGCTGCATAAATATTTGATAAGTCCAACCAGCCTGCAAGAATGTGACGTCCTTGAGGTAGAAAATCGAACACGAACATTCACAGATTTATCGTCCTTTCGAAAATGACATCACAAAATCGCAGATCCTCCTGAATAACTCAGTGCAGAGCACGTCAGGTGTTGGGAGCCTCCAAGGTTGCAGTCAATCAATGCACTCTCTCATTTTGAACATTTTTATAAAGAGTGGCAAAAAAATTGTGCAACACTCACAAAGATCCCATCAGGAGGCCATCAGTTTTTGATTGATCGCCCCCGGCATGTGATCAATCATTCAGCCAACAAACAATTCCAAACCTGATAACATGTTAATTAAAAATGCAAATGGGAGGATATTTGCATTCATAACAGGCGTTCAGGCAGCTGAACACGTTCTTTAACCTTTGATTCTCAGCAGCGCTCTGCCTCACAATCACACATCATCATGGGAGCTGAGCAGAAGAAGAGCTGGGCCCAAACTCAACATGCGTCCTGGACGCTTCAGCGGCCGTGTCCTTAAACTGTCGGGCGATTGCATCTTCATACCGAGACAGATAAACACACACGTTCACACACGCACGCACATCAAGAGAGCTGCGAGTGCGCTGCAGGCAGGAGGGAAGCGACGTCGTGGGAAAAGTCCACAGAGATGAAACGTGCGAGATTCTACACCTTCACCCGAGTGATGGATCATATAGTACACACACATAAAGGCAAACACAGAAACATACACATACAGGCAGCCAGCATACCAACGGACACCCTCAAACTCGGCCTGTACTGTGAAATCCACCTTCGACTCCCAGAGCTTTTAACTGCATCTCACCATTGAATTTGCTCCTGTTTTACTTGTTAATCTGTTTGTTTATGTCTCACTCATGTACAGGTTCCTGCGTTTTGACTTTGGGAATGCACAATAGTCCCTAATTGCATTATAAAGGGGTGTTTTTCTATTCAAACATCCCCGTACCAGTGACAGCCAGACAGCGAGGCATCGTGAGCAGCACAGCAGCTGAACAGAGTTCATCCATAATTTACACTATAATTTATACCTGTGCTTTTCCAACTGTGACACACACTGTGGAAAGATTTCAGGAGGGGGTGTTCATTACATGGTGTTCCATTTAAAAAGAGAGCTCACGTCATGCTCTGATGAAGAGTTCGTCCCAAAAAGCAAGTCAGCAGGAGGACTGCTGTCACTGTAGGACATTTACTACTTTTTATGTTAGATATTAAACGACCAAGTTGTTTAATTAAAGGTGCATTCTTGGCCATCTTTAACCAAACAAATGTGTGCTTAATGAAATTTCCACAAAATAATTGCCACACAGACAACATCATCCACAACATGAGAGTATGGGGGCCCTCTCTGCCTGATTAATTATCCAGAAACACACATCTGCACATTTCCTCTCTGTTTTATTTATTTGTTTCTTTCAACAAATGAGCAAGCGCAAAAGTTGCTGACAGAAGACAAAAAGAGCGTTATAGGGAGCGAAAAGCAGAAGAAGAGAGGAAAAAGCACAGGATTGAGAAATGAGGGAAAGCAGGAAAAGGAGGCAAAGAGAAGGCGAAGGGAGTTAAAAACAAGTATTGGAGAAGAGGAATAAACGATAACAGCAGACGGAGGAGAGAGGGATCCCGTGAAAGTGGTGGAGGAGTGAGGCGGGGGAGTAAGATGAGGAGGTCGTTTCTTGAGGCAGCGTGAACTGGATTCAGCCAGACTTCCATAAAAACAGACACAGTCAGACGGTTGGGGAGGGGCTGAACCGAGGGGTGGGTTAGGTCGGTGGGGAGGGGGCTTAAAGAGGGAACGAATACGAGAAATTGTGTGAAAAAGAGGATATTGTTCACGCTGAGAAAACACAGTCTTTAGTTTTTTAGTTTTTTCTTTATCTGGGCAAGTCATTGTCACCCTGAAAGAGGAAGTGGCCTTTAAAAGAGTCACTTTAGAGACGGCAAACACACCCTGAGCTGTGACAAACTCAACTGCTGGCTCAGCTGATCAGGATTACTGTACACATCAAATCCCTTGTTATTCTGAAGGGCTGTGCCGGAGAGGGAACGAGGAAGAAAACACACAAAATGGGAAATCTGGGTACAGAAACTGTTACTTCTTCTGTTTCTTATATCAAAACTGCAGTCAACATTGATATTAAACAAAGAGGCAGATGAGCAACATAAACTGTGTCAGCTGTGGAGCGCTTTGGGGGTGGGGGGTTAGCGTTGAGGGGGGGGTGTGACTACGCACGAGATGAGATAAAACAGGATGCAGGCAAGTTCAGACCGGCTCCAGTTTTGAGGAGCAGACGTGCACAAGGAGATCAGAAATCACCGACACAGATGATTTAGTCCTCACGTCTACCTATTTCTGTAGCTTTATGTAACGTTTTATTTCAAGCAACAAGCAGGCAAGCACGTAAACAAAAACAGCAGCATAATCATCTGTAAGTGAGAAACTAAGATCATAAACAACAGCAGCCGTAACACCGATAATCATCATCCTTATTAATAGTTGAGTGATAATAGTAATAAAATCAATCCCTTTAACATCATGTGTTTTCAGCAGATCCATTGTTGACATATCAGTGTTGATCACTGCAACTCTGAGCAAGTTTGCAGTCTGTTTATGGATTTGAAATGAAATAAGGAATTGAATGGAAAGCAATAAATGCCTGAAACAAAATACATAAGATCTTCTCGTCTGCTGTATGGTTTGTTGTGATGTAATATTACGATCCAGATGTTGTTGGCAACTTGGATCAAAAGAAATCTCCAGGTAAGCTTTTAACTCAACAGACTCTCACTTTGATTTTGCTTGTGTGTGAATCGGTGTACTGATTTTTCTCGAATTGCAAGTAAATAACAAATAAAAGACTGATGACCGCAGGCGATGAGACTTGGGAAGTCCCAAAGAAATGCACCTGTAATATAGACTGTCACTCCAAAACATGACACATGCATCGATCGAAAATCAATCATTCACGTAAAAGACAATAAGAGCTACTTCCAATCATCCTCCACATATGGATACTGAATAATAGTGTCCATTTTTAATTTCCTGTTTACAGATTTCGGGCCCATTCTTCAGCCAAATATCAGACACCAAAGTGAGTTTGTTTGGGTCAGCGTGTGTTCTCGAACACATTGTCCCAGGAACTCATATGTTTCGAGGGACATGGTAAACACAAGGCTCGAGTTACCATCTCCACTCCCATGCTCACACGCTCCCTTCTCCACTCCTCCTCCTCTTCCTCCTCCTCCTTCAGTCCCGTCTTGCTAGTACCTCTTCATCCTCTCTGTTCCTCTCTGTGTTTTCTCCTCTTCTTGCCCTAAATTCACACATTCTGTGCAGAGGTCACAAACTTCTTCACTTTCCAAACACATCCCCACCACCACCACCCATATCCTCTTTTTCTCCCCCTTTCCCTCTTTCTCCTCCTTCCATGTATTGAGCAACCCCATCTTGTGTTTCTGTAAATAAGTGTTTATAGATACGTGGGCACGAATAAACAGTATGTCACATTACAAACATGCATGGCTCTCAGTGAGCATGTGCTCGGCCTCCCTCATTGGAAAACATGGAGATTTCTTGGAAAACAATGGGCGGCGACAAATCCATCCCGACGTCACAGCTCCACTCCTTATTTGGTTTCCACATGCAAAGCGAGGGATCTGGTGCTGACATGTGCAGAAACATGCTGAAAGAAAACTGTTTATCTGCAGGACATGTACGAATCTGAACAAATCAACCCGTGCTTTTAATTTCACTGGAGTTTTTTTTGTCTTTTTTTCCTTTAAAAGAGTGTTTTTGGGGGGAGTTTTCACACATCCAAGTCAAAATTTAAAGTCAAAGGTGTTGATTGTTGCACACATTGTAAAAACCACTTGATTTATACTACCGGGTGAAAGAAATAAAAATGACCTGACTTTACAAGTTGCTTTCTTTAACACATATTAACACATTTCATACATGAGGATTGATGGAGATATTTAGTTTTGGGTCTCTGTCCGAATAAAAAAACAAAGGTCTGTTTGCATGTTTGGTATTAAAAAGTGTTACATGATGTTCCCTGAGAAAGATGAGAGACATGTTTTTTTGGGCTGTGATGTAACAGGTACGCCTCTTCCCCCCTCCTTTCTCTTTCTGCCTTAATATCGTCCTGTAGCCTTAAAGAGAAGCTGGTTTTGACTTGTGGTGAATATACGGGGCTTAGTGCCCAGGTGGCTTTTGTTCTCCTGACATCTCTCTGGTATAATCAAATGACACGCAGGATCATTTTTCAGTTTTTGTGTTTGTGTATAAATGTGCAACCTGTTTTTCAGGAACCCAAATAGCTCACTGACACAGACAAAGTGTTGAATGTGATCAATCAACAATGTGCAGATTTGCTTAGAAGAGATGAAGGAAGCAGAATAAGAGAGAATAAGTGGAGACAGTACTCCAACCAAACGATGAAAGATGTGCAAAATGCCCCCCTATAAAAAGCTGATCTCGTCCCATTAAAGCCATCACGCTCTAACAATACCTCTGACTGTTTGATCAGCTCACATCTTATTATGAACGTCTGTCTGCACTGCTTTATCATTTGATTTCCCAAATCAAACACTCCACTAATCGCCTGTCCTGTATGTAAACAGGCACAATTTATGGGGCAATAAAAAGGTAAATATATTTACAGAATAAACATTGCTAATAATAAAAATATTAGTTTTTCTTCTTTATAAGTTTTCTTTCTTTCTTTTATTATGAAAAACTGGTCAACTAGTTCAATTAG
>JBAJHX010000042.1:5907601-5917777 GCA_037176925.1 Amniataba percoides
GTTTCCAGGAAGCTGACAGGAAACCAACACAGCTCATCTTTTTACAGGTCACCATGTGGTTTCTTATTTTTGTAGTATTTCCATTTCAGTTTGGTCTCGTTCTGAGACACAGTTTGATTAAATAACCTTACTTAGTATGTCTATTTCTGCAGTGGTCATTTTTGACCCATCAAACATACAGACAGGCGACAAATTAAAGACAAAATCTGAATCCTTGACCCCCACAGTGAGGCAGTCTCGGAGGAAAGGCTCACTGCAAATCAATCAGTCACCCTAAATGAGGGAATATCTTTTAGTAGAAAGATGTGCAGATTTGGAGAATCAATGCAGAGGAGCTCTGAAGCTGTTCTGGTGCCAAATGGCGGCCAAACATCCCACTAACTCACTTTGTGTTGATTTTTCCTTTAATTTGTCGCCTGTCTATAGATAGTGATTTAAAAGCAGACGGGCAGACCAGCCATCACTGTCGCTGTTATGATCCGGTCCTTGCTGGAGACCTGCATCTCCCCGCGGCCTGCCTGCCATTACCTCCGTGTTTGCGTGTTATTGTTCCAATTTTCCAGCCACCGAGCAGCAAACAACCTGAAACAGCAGAGTTACTCATTAACGGCCTTATCTGGAGAGTCTCCATGCCTTTCGCAGCCTGATCTGTCACCTGCCAGGGAGGCACTCAGCGTGTGGCGTGCGTGGACGTATGCTATGTATGCATGCGTGCATATGCTTCAGGCGATTACGTCAGCCGCCATGTGAGGGAAAGGTGGAGTGTGTGTGTGTGTGTAACCGGAAGAAGGGCCCCTGAGTTGTGTTTGATGATTAAATTTAAACCTTTTTGGAAACGTCATAACTTCAGTTTAGGTGATGACATGCAACATGTATTTGAAACACATCACCTTTAAGCAGCTTTCACACAAAACATATTTTATGTTTGCATATTTTCATTTAATCTTATTTATTCTGTAATTATATTCTGTGTCCTACAACGTGTGCGAGTGTGAGTACTGTGCACACACGTCTGTGCAGAAGTGTGCAGCGCTATCAGAGTAAAGGCCCAGGGTCACAGCAATAAACTTCCAGTAACAGCTGACTCAGGACATGCCTGTGAAGTTCAAACCACAGCACCACTCCTGCACGTCTCCTCTGAAAATCACGTATGCTTCCTCTTCTCTTGTTTTAATTAGTTCATTTTTTTGTGCCATTCATATTCACTCTGCAGAAATGAGTCTTTTCTACGTCCTCTGTTGGTGGATAGAAAAAACCTGCACTTGGTGTCACAGAAGATTATGTGGCATGACTTTGTGCACCAAATTTACTGGACAGTGATCCAGAGACATTTCTTGAAAGCAGTGGACTGACAGAAAACAAAACATACACAGAAATGATTCGTGTTTTGGCTTTGTCCTCTCTGCTGTCTTTGCCAGTGTCTACAGGGTTTTAGCACGCTCCCCCCTTGTGTCTTGTCTCTTCGCTCAAATGGTCCAGTAAGCTGATAAAACACACACACACACACACACACACACACACACACACACACACATCCAGCTAAACACAAGCCATTAATTGATGACAGTACCTGTGACTTGTGTAAATGCTGACCCCTCCTTTAAGCTGTTAAGTGCATACAGGCTGCATGATGAGTGAATCTGACTGACTGTTGACATTTGTTTAAAACAGACTGAATTATTGAATCAAAGATCTGCAGGGAAGGGTATCAGCATGTCAGTCGTAGCCACTGATTTTATCACCATTTCATGCCTATTTGCATGTCTTCATCATCTAATCTCACCTTATTCCTTGTGGGAAAAAGTGATGTGATCCATTTCCTACAGCTATCATCTATTAATTGTTTTATCAGGCCTATTTTTACCTACTGTAATCAGAGATAATGCAATTAGAAGCAAACTAACGTAATCAAGCAAACAATGCCAAACAGAGGCTGTTTGAAGGGCCATTGTGTTTGATCACACAGTAGTGATAGTGAATTTGCTGACATCAGGTCAAAATAAGACCTCGTTCTTGTGATATTTAAATGTAAATAGAAAACATTTTTAATATCACTGCCATGACCTTTACAGTGTGAGAAATTCTGTGATAAAAAAAATATAAAAATGTGGTTTGATTGCAGGTTTTATAGACTTTCATGTCGCTGTGATCAAGGAAAAACTTCCATCTGTGTCCAGCTGCAATACTGATCTAACTGAAATCAACAACCAAAGCACATAACCCTGATTCAGGACAGCATTTTAATATCGTTTCCTTTATTTGAAGAAAAATCTCCTTGTCATATTTTGCATTTCTATAAGTGATGAGCATTTCTCCTGAAGAGTCATTTGTCTATCTCAGATAGTTTAATTTGATACATTTCTAGACGCCCAAAAGGATAAAACATCAGTATTTCACTGCAGTTGCATCCCTGACTGCATATGTACAATTTTAAGCTTCAATATTTTATTATCATGTGCACAACGATTACATGGATTAGTCGCCAGCAATGACTGTCTTGACTCTCTGCTTCCCTTAAACAAAAGTCTGAACAGTCTCTGAGTCTATCCAGAGAGTTCAGTCATAAAATGGCTCTGGCAGCAGGTTTAAATGTATTTTAATGTGGCGCCCACAGCCAAACACTGAAAACCAGACTTGCTGACCCACTATAAAAATCTTCCTGCAGGTGCTGCAGGCTTGCAAAATGTCAACAAACTGGCCCACTGACCTGTTTCCTAATGGACGGGCATGTGTGCTGTGAGTGAGCCGCATCACCACAGCATGCTCCTCCTCTCCCGCTTCACTGAATCAGTACATTCAGAGTCATTTTTACACTGTAGCGCCAAACATTTCCGATGGCCTGCATCTAGTCAAAGAGGGGAATCAGGGTCAGAGGTGGCAGAGGTACGACCACCTCCGCCGGACTGAACCGAAACAAGCGTGCGAGCTGAATTTCAGCAATGTCGAGGTCTGTCGAGGTGATCCAGGTGACGTTGGTCTGCCCACTCAGCAGAGCAGCCTCACTCTTTCTTTTTAGTAGCTGAGGTTATGTAACTCCCTCCCTTTTGTTTTACGCTGACTCTCATGAGTCAACAGTTGTTCAGCAAACGCCGGGGTCTCTCAGGTGAGTCCGATGTTTCCTATGAAATCACAGGAGAGGCTCGTAAAGCAGAATGAGCTGGAAGGACTGAAGGTTCAAGGCTCCTCGACCCGCCTGCGAGCATCTGTGCAGCTGGAGTGACTTTAAAGAACAACAAAATATCAGTTTTAATTAATAACCCTGGTAGACATGTGTAAAGACAGTAAACACATCTTTACAGTTGTTTTCTTGAGAAAGAGACATTATTGTAAGAGTTCTGTGATATTGTGCACAATAGTAAAATGACACATATTCAGTTGTAAATACCGAATATGACATTTATTTATTAAAATGAGGAAATAGCTCATCCTCTTTCTCTTCAAGCCCCGATTAAAAGGGAAAAGCGTTTTGACACCGGGGACATTTCAGGAAGTCAGGTTAGTTTCAACTAACAGATCACGTATCACTTCACTTCTCAGCATAACAGGCCTGCAGGAGGTTTCAGTGTCCGCAGCACGGACAGAAACACACATCAGGAAGATAATGAAGGTGAGGTGTCCTTTTGGGAGCAAACGTTTGCATGCAGACAGTGTTGAACAATGAATGAGAAAAGCTCCCACTGGTGCTTTTATTTTTTCCCCTCCAGCTGTCAAATTTTTTTGTCACTCTTTTTTTTCTCAGGGTCTCAGCTGGGATTAACCTCCTGTCAGAAAGGAGAGCTGACGAGGGAAAAACAACCTACAACCAGCAGCAGTACGGGTTATGGGAATGAGAATACACATGTATAAATCTAAATGCAGGATGGAGACACAGCAGCAGCGTGTAGACTGAGAAGTGACGTGCTGGTGAAAGAGCTAAATATAGAGCACTGCTGCATCTTGAATAATAAGTGTGAATGAGTGTGTGTATGTCTGTGCTTGTGAACCAGACAAAGCCTGAAGGTGTAACAAAAAAAAAACAGGAGGTGGTGGTAAAAGAGAGGAAGTGGTGAGGAGAGAAACAGAGAGAAACATGGCCTCTCTTTTCAGGCATAAGCTCCCTTGTTTGTGGAGGATTTCTGTGTGTGTGTGTGTGTGTGTTGAAGGTGCAGCAGCAGGAGTGAATTTGGAGAAACGGCTGAGAAAGGGGGCGGGAAGGTGGGGGAGGGAGGGAGGCGTGTATGGGAGGGTCCTCGAGAGGCTGGTTGGTGGAGGAGAAAAAAAACAAGAAGGAGGCAGCGGTGGGAGGCGCTACTGTACTCTTATGAAGGACACCAAGTATATTTACTCAAATGCAGACTCTGCTGTCCAAGCTGAACACAGGTCGGATGTTTATGAGGGAGACCTGAGCGAGACTTTGTCTTGTTTTCATCCACTACCACAGCACCTCCTGGTTTCTTTTTTTATTTTTACGCACAGAGAGGATGCTTTTGTCTCCTCAGCTCACACCTGGAACAAGGAAACAGTGAGAGCCTCTTCTTGTTGTCTGTTTTTTGGCACAGAAGCGAAGAAGTGAGTCGTCTCCTGCGGTCACTTTTTTGAGGATTTTCACTGGAATATGCGGACTTGATGAGCGTTTAGACGACCTGAGGCTCCACCTGGCAGCTCGATTGTCATCTGTCCTCACTTTTGACAGAAACCTGCAGGGGCAGTCAGGACTTTGGCACTGTGAACGCAGGAAGATCTGTGCATATACATATATTTTTATGTGTTTTTGTATAAATATATATATTTTAAAGTGACATCTTCTGTTGTCACAGGCTGCTGAGAGCGCAACAACTTTTTTTTTTTGCGTTTTTGGCGAACTTGGTTTTACGCACATCAGGTGCCCCGAGAGGTGACAGGTGGAGGGAGGGTGGGGGTAAAGAAGATAAAAAGCACAACCAAAGAAAAACGAAGAAAGCCATCACAATGACGGACGGTGCGAGACAGAGGAGCGGCACGTCGGGCTCTGCCAAGGATGCTGGAGGAGAGAAGGAGTCCGGAGGAGGAGTTGCGCTCAAGAAGGAGATCGGGCTCGTGAGCGCCTGCGGCATCATTGTTGGTGAGTCTCCCAGAGTCAGGTGTGCCATGTGATGATGTGACATCAATCCCCCCCTTCAGAAGACACAATGCCTCTTTTAAGCAGCTCGTTCATGCATCCAAGAGTGTGTTTGATTGTGAGGAATAAGGCACATATAGTGAAGTGTGTGTGATCAGAGGGGCATTAAAGCCGCACTGGGATCAGATTCCGGCACTCATCCAGGGATTTGAAGTTTATGGTTGTGTGGGTGCATCAAGATAAGCCTGTTGTATTTTTTTACCACAGCAGCAGCTTTGCACATTTATACAGTGTGATTAAAACTGAGCTCTCTGCACACGTTGACGCGCTCTTTAAGAATCACAGCTCGCAGGTCTTAAACTAGGGTGGTGCAAAGGCCCCAACTGGATAAACACACGTGATGAGAGAATCAGAGGGCACACACACACACACACACACACAAACACTGGTGATGATGGTGGTTTGTGACAGTGACTCTGACAGTCTGCAACCTTTAATGAGTGAAAATTTCATCATTTTCTCTGTGGCCTGGTGATGATTTCATCACCCTCATTCACGCCTGGTGCTCATGCTGATTAACCCACAGTGAGGCTGGAAACCACGTGGACAGACATGAATTGACCCCACAGCTCTTGTATTTTGCTCTACATCATAATATTTTCAGATAATATGTTTTCCAGGGATGCAACTTTAAAGGAGCACTTTGTGTGACGTTTGTGGAAACAGATATTTCATTTCTGATGTAGCTCTGAGAGGAGTCTCTAAAGTCTTATGTCAGTTTAGACATACCTGTTTTTTCTGTCTCTTGCAGCCTTTGTAATTTTGTGGAAATACGACATGTAAAGCACGAGTACAAAACCTCCCTTTGATTGCATCATACAGACAGACACGTGGACCAGCTATCGTAGAATAATGACTTCCTGTCTCTTACCTCAGTTGTGATATTTGAGCAGCAGGTTTGACATATTAAATTCTTCCATGCTAGAATAAATTTGCATAACTAATACATTATGACTATCTGATGAGATTCAATAGATGATCAGATGGAAGCTTAAACTGAGGAGAACTCTTCAGATTTATGATTAAAGCACAGCCAGTTAACTTAAAGAAACCTAACACTGAATTCAAGACCACACGTATAAAACAATGAGGGTGAAGGACACAAAAGCAGGTTCAGGAGTGTGCGTGGGTCAGTCAAAGGTGGTGACTGCGGTCATTTTAATTCGATACAGACAACAACACATGTTGAGACACACACCACCCGGCGACAGATCAGTCGATACCGACGCGGGGACTAAATATGGGGCCGCTTGTCCAGGTGAGCGTGTGGTCTTCATGCTGACCTTGAACAGGACGGAGAGAAGGGAGGGGATGACTCATTCATTCATGTGTTTCCACGGTAACCGGAGGAAAGAAGGGCAAGTGAGTGAGAGTGTGTGATGACTGCACATTGGGAATTCCCAAGACGGATGAAAGCTGGGAAAAAGGAGAGAAAATATGAAGAAGAAGGTCGACATTAAAATGTTCTTTCTCAGTGTGTGCTCCTTAAATCCCTCCACCGGAGAGGCCTAATTTCCTCTCTGCTACAATGAGAACAATAGGCGCTTAGAAGAAGAAGAAGCTTTTTATTCAGCGTTTTCACGGCTTTCTCTGGCATTGATCACAAGCTGAGATGACTGCAGCTGTTGACCAATCACCAAAGATCTCTAAGTGGCTCAATAAAGTCAGAAACTGCAAAGAAGGCCTGCATGCTGATGAAATCTCTTCTCTGCAGCCCCACCTTCAATGCAACAACAGATAATTCAGTCCTTTTATTTATCGCTCCCTGACCATTGAGAAACAGGCTGGCAGTGCAGAGCTTAAGATTTTTACGGCCGTTCGGAGTCCACACACCTCGGCACAGTCACCAGACTGTTCTTGGCAGTGGGGACTTATTTCGTCCTTGACCAAGTCACTCATTCATGCTCGTTCAGCTCACGCCGTCATGTGTGAGGCGACGTGAGGTCAGGTGACTGCTCTGATCCTTTGGTCGTGAACATGCCCCGCTGGGTTTCCATGAAAAAGAGAAGGGTGGGGGGGGCGCACGAGGACATCAAACGGTTTTATGGCCCATTGTACAGTACAGACGTTTATCGCTCACACACACACAAGTTCAGAAACGTGCAAAGCCAGGAATTGGGATTAGATGTGAACTTTTGGCCACTTGGATGAAGGCCCCACCCTGATAATGCTGTTTTATTAGCTTGCCTGGCTTAGCTATGTCTGAGCTGCACTCTGCTGCATAGATTCAGATCCACGTCGCTTTGATTAAACTCTGAGCTTAGTTTTTATCCTTCTTCCCTAAGTCTTCACCAGGCAGGCATATAGACATCACCAAATCTTTGCCTGCCTCTTGTTATTACTGTAAGCATTCATTTGGGTTCTCTCTCGTAAATTGTCACACTATTGAAAATTGCTTCGGCATAATAATAACTCACACACATGCTCATGAGCGCACAGGCCCGCGGGGTCTGTGCGGGTCTGGCCGAAGGCCAAGCAGCAGGTTGCCTCAGCTTGGTGGCTGTTTGAACAGGGATTTAACACCAGGAGGAAATGCAAGGACTAATCTTACAGGGCTTTATGGAGGCTGATTAGGGTTATATCATAATGCCGCACAAAAACACACACACGCTTGTTAATATTCATAGTCTGCAGCAGTATTCAGTCATGTGTTATGGACACAGAAGAGAATAAGAAACTTGTTGGATCTGTTTTTCAGTGTGTCTTTAAGTGTTGGCACACTTCTCTGTTGGTATCCTGCCCAACATCAGAGGCAATAATGATGAGTAGAGCTGAAATGATCAGTAGTCTAGTCAATTAATCTGTTACTCGATGGGTGTAAAAATGAATTGGCATTAATTATGATAATCAATTGATCCTCAATGCATTTTACCACATTTTCCTCACCCCAGCTTCTCGACTGAGACACTGACTTTTGCTTCAGGTAATTGTAACAGGCTTCCTCTGACATTTATAGAACAACATCCAATAACAATGGAGGATATGAAAATATCCTGTGGTAAAAGGGGCCTGCAGAGATTTGTAACAAGAGTAAGATTCAGTCCGGAAATGTGACAAAGACGCAGATGTGACGCCTGCTTGGCCCCGGAGAGATCCCACAGTTCAGACTTTTTATCCACCAACTCTTAGAGATGATACAAGGTCTGGAGAGCAGTTTGGCAGCAGCCTTTTTTTCTTTTTTTTTTAAAGAGTCATGTTCCCCTTGGCCTGTTTGGAGACAACGGGATGTAAAAAATGACCACAAGAACAGGAAACCTGACGAGATTCCACACAAGTCAGCATGTCTCGCACACGATGCGCATGACACAATATGCAAGCGTGCACATTTGATAAAAGCAGCCTCACACAGAAGTCACAATATGGGCTCATCCAAACCACCCAGAACCAGCATTGCCTTTATTTGCGTCTGCAGAAGAATATCAGAGAGTTTGCAACAAAGTGCTGAGTCAACAAACCTCTTTCCACCCCGCCTCTAGATGTCAAAGGTCAAACACTGAAGCCCACCGCTGTCATAAAGGTGTCAGCATGATGTTTGTCGTCTGCTGTTACCTTTTACCTGCAACCAGACTTACATAAGTGAGCAGCTGTCCTCTCCACGTGCACGTGATGCATATGGAGCCTGTTTGCATGCCCACACGCTTTCACTTCAGCACATGGTTTGGCTTACGTTCAGATCTTTGCTTTACAGTGAGCTGATCTTTGAAAGCAGATATTTCAAAGTGACATTTTTTTAAAGCATTTTTCAGTCATCAATTCAATCTGTAGTTTAATAGTTTTGTCCAGTGGTTCCCAACATTTGTCATTATAGGTTATTACGTCAGGATCACTTTGCAAGGATAAAAAACATCAAATCGTCCATTTATGAAGACATAGGCATCATTTATTTTGAGGTTTTTGCACAGTAAAATATGTAAATTACCACTAATATGCTTTGACGTGATGCATGTGACTGGATGTGCAGCGTTAAGTTTTATTGTGGTTCACTGGCGGTTGCATCAGGAAATTTGTCTCTGCAGGAGGCACGCGGCGGTATCATTCATACCTTTGACTTTTGTACTGTAAACCGCCACTCGTTTCATCCAGTCAGCCAGTTATGATTCAAAACCTTCAACCTTTGACCCCCGGCACCGTTTTTATTGGCCTCTGGGTTCAAGCCCAGTCAATCCAGTCGGCTGAGTCTGATGGGAGGCTCCCGACCCCTCGACCCCGGCTTTGTCGTCGGGCGGCTCTTTTCATGTTGTACCCGAACCCGGCCGCCCGTCCCTCCATCTTTCAGCTGCTGTGTAAACTGCCCGGTGCTCTGATGCTCATTGAACATGTCAGGGCTTTATTCGCCCCCCCTCCTCTGTGCCTACCTCTCATCCCTCCTCCCTCTTTGCACTCTTTCACCTCGCTCTCTGTCTTGCTCCATCTCTTCATAGCTCATTGCTAAATCAGCAGATTACAGCTTCCCACTTTGTCGCTGCTCAGACTCCCCTCTCTCTCTCTCTCCCTTATTTTTTTCTCTTTGTCTCTCGCTTTTAACTCATGACCTCTTTTTCCTGCTCATTTTGTCTGTCTTTCCCAAGCAAATGAACTGCAGCTCAAATAAATGTACTGCAATCAAGTGACAAGCGAAAGCAGAAATGCTGATTTTTACAGGGGCACTGCAGTGATTTGTACATAAAGTTTAAAGTCATACAAGAGACACATGAACAAAACTCATCTTTTTCTCCAATGTAAGTCAAACTCCAAACTAGAACCGACACTTCCCATAATGCATCTGGACAGCCAAACTTCTCTCCACAAGTTTGTATGTCAAGTCTTTCCTTTAAAAATGTGATACTTCAGTTAACAGTGAACTTTTCAGTCTGAAAACTGACACTCGACTCTCCCCTCCCTCCACCAGGTAACATCATCGGCTCGGGTATCTTCGTCAGTCCGAAGGGAGTGATGGAGAACGGCAGCTCCGTGGGCATGGCCCTGATCGTGTGGATCATCACGGGCATCATCACCGCCATCGGGGCGCTGTGCTACGCCGAGCTGGGCGTCACCATCCC
>JBAJHX010000042.1:5919065-5937902 GCA_037176925.1 Amniataba percoides
TTCTAAAAGTTCCAGTAAACCAATGGAGCTTTAAAGCAGAAATGCCAAAGTATTACCAGCCATGTATAATGTAATATCACATGTTAAAGTATGAATTATGCAGAAGAGACTTTCAGTGTTATTATTTACTGATAAATGTGCTCATTTGAATGTTGCAGGTCGACGTTGTGCTGCCACAATACAAGCTACTGTATGAAAACTTTTAAAGAGTTTCAGTTTGTTTAATCTGTAGCAGCACATCATATAATCCTTATCATATGTTCAGCATGTGAAACCAAGAAAAAAGTACATTGTCCCGAGAAATGTGGTGGTGTAGAGGTAAAGTTGCACTAAAATATAAAGTGAAAGAAACAGAAATGAAACACCTGCTTCCCTCAGCTTCAGTCTACAGAGGTTTCAGTCGTGGTCGGCCGACATTTGAATCTACATTTTTACATTAAACGCACACATTTCACTGAGACACAATCCCATTAGCGCACTCAGCTGTAATGATCCCTCCATAAGCTCTCGGGGAATTTCATGGAAAACCCACTCGACTTGTTTTGAAACCTCCCTCCTCCTGCATGAATCTCTGCGGCTGCAGCGACAGTCGGTGTCACTGCTGACGAGGATTGCATCAGCGACTGTGCGTGACTCATCCTGTCAAATCAACGCGTGAGGAAAAAGGTCTTTCCTACAGATAAGACCGTAACCAAAAAAAGCCCCCAAAGAAATGTATGACTAATATCAGTAATGAGCTGCAGCATCGGTGCATCAGAATTTTACTTCATGACTAAAGCGGCTGCGACAGACGGGCAGCCCTCGTGGTGCAAAAGGTTGCATGAGTCATCTCTGGGAAGCCAAACTGAAATGTTATTAGTCTGGGGAGGGTTTTTAACCGCTGTTTCAGAGGTCTGCCTGACAAAAAATGAAATTGGTGGTGGGGGAGGTGTCACAGATGTGTGACTGAACATGAAAGTAACACAACTGAAATGTTGCTACGGTATGAGCCAATGAGTTTCCCTATAACTCATTCAGTAAAAGCACATGGCCTTTCCCCTCTGATATGTCTTAAGTAGGTTACAAGGACTCATTTTTTCTTAGTCTCTAACCTATTTTACTATTGATAGTTTAACTGCGTTGCCTGTAAAAGCTCACAAAATGGATAAAACAAAAGCCCAACCAAGCATCAAATACAAAGATGTTGACTTTAAGATTACATAAAAGAGAAAAAGGCACAAGATCCTCATGTTTGAGAGGCAGGAACCAGCATGACTCAAATGATCAATCGATTATTGAAAAAATATCAGAGATTTATTGACTTTGATCACTGCAGCACAAACAGTAAAACAGTAACAAAGAGAGGATTAAAAATAGATCACAAAGACATTACACAGGCGGACGACAGGGTAGTAAGAATTACAGTTTACATTTCAACCCAAAATAACCTGCTTTGAATGGGGATCAGTAAATGGGAGGATGTATATGTGCTCCTTGCCGCCCCGCTGTTTCTCCCATGCCTCTGTGTTCCTAACCATGCCTCCTTTTTTTTCTTTTTTTGTCTCAGGTTCCTGCGTCTGTGGATCGCCGTGCTGGTCATCTACCCGACCAACCAGGCCGTGATCGCGCTGACGTTTTCCAACTACGTCCTGCAGCCTCTCTTCCCCACCTGCTTCCCTCCGGAGAACGGCCTTCGTCTGCTGGCCGCAATCTGCCTCTGTGAGTAAAACATTTGAGCGTAACGTCCAGCGGTTTACGTTCAAAGTTACCTCTGAGTTTGAAAGTTGTAGGGTTAGAGTCGTCACACACTGTCAACTGAGGTCAACATCTGCCAGTACATGCAGCTGTTTACGGTACCTGTCTAACCAGTATCTTTACCCATGTGTCAAGATCATGACAGGAATATTATCACGGGGATTCATCTTCAACAGGCAGAGAAATTTAACCCTTACGTCTCCCTTTAGTCAAACAGTTGCTGTGTTTCCTTAAAGACTAACTTCTCTCCCTTTTGTTGACTCAACACATTACAGCAGCGCTCTCTAACAGGTATGTCTGACGTGGGAAAATGAGAGCGAGAGCAAAGCAGATTAAATAAAGTTTGACATTTTAGGAAATACGCTTGTTTTCTTTCTCCCTGAGGGTAGATTAGAAGATTTATATCGCAGCTTGGTACCAGTCTGACGCAGCAAATGTAAGGCTGCAGCCAAAATATCCTCTGAGAGTGTTTAACTTTATGTTTAGACAAATAGTTGCATTACGGATTACTCTAGGAGACAGGGACACAGCGCAATCACCCCCACACGAGAAGCATTTTACAACTTGTTCTCCACTTTCTGCTGAACCAGCTGACGGCTCAGAGTCGATGCTGGTTCAGTGGAGGTAAAAGAGTGCAGATCGCCTAAAGAAGTGGATCAAAAACGAGCGCTTTTTGAGCCGGCGCTTGTTGAGGCAGGCTCGACAAACTGTCAGTGTATCCTAAACTGTGCTGCAAAAAAAAATCATGGTAATGCACCTGAAGCGGTACATGACAGTACAGGGTTGGGCTGCATATATGCAGAGTGCAGTGCAATAGGTTTAACGTATTTGAAGTATTCCTTCCTCCACAGCCGCATCAGATAAATGGCTTACTGTGACATCGTCAAAGCTGCCTCTGAGTTCTTTAAAACAGTGACAGATGATTTGTCAAGTTTGTGTCACCACAGTCACAGTCCGCCCCCCCAACTCTTCTTTGTCTGAAGAGTTATTTAACCCTCAGTCAGAGGTCACCTGCGAGAAGAAGGAGGGGAGCAGATAGCAAAGCAGCCGGAGGAGCGTAGCGTCAAGCAGTGAATGCAAGAAGACAAACGGCTGAATGTGTTGCCGCTGAGACGACAGTGGTCAGGTCGAATACCTCGGCAAAGTTTGCACACACGGGCCAAATACCGCAGGCGGCCTTCAGACAGAGACACAAACGTGGACACCTGAGATGAGTGTGTGTATTGTACGCATTTGTGTGCCGGCCTTGCGAAGGATTTCAAAACAAAGATCATCTCTGTTGATATCCTAATCTGACCTGTCAAAGGCACATTACGCTTTAAGATCAGTTCTGCATACATTTCTTGCATGTCTCTCCAAAATTAGATGTTCCCAGGGGTTCTTCAGTAAACAGGTGCAAACCTAAAGTATAAATGATCAGAATTTATCAGTCTTTTAATGTTTTTTTTGTATTTCTCCTCCTTTAAAATGATTTCCAAAGTTTTTTGTTTTGTTTTGTTCACTTCCTGTGACGTGCTGTTTACTGGCAGATGGGCTCGGTTGGCTGATCTATGTGATTTGACAACACCTCACTTTTCAAAGGCGTGCACAAAGCAATAACACATTTGTACTCAGTGAACCAAGAAATCGATCAACCTCTGCCAAAAAAGTTACTCCGGTCACTCGAGAGGATATCTGAAAAACGCGTCATCCCAATCCGTCCGGTAGATAGTGCAGCCTTGGCAAAGGCCTGCGCTCTCGAGCAGGTTTGTTTGGATTACAGACACACTGACCTACATTTACCGGTCTGTCATGTCTCACTTCCATAAATGCCTTAAAGCGAAATCTGCTTCGCTCTGACAAGAGTTGCTGGCATGCATGACTCAGGTTTGTTTTCTGGTAAAATTACTTCAGTTGGCCCATCCAGGCGGAGAAGCGAAGTTTCTTTCTTGAGTCGTTGAGTCGCTTTGCTGCTGTTGTTTTTCTGGTGGGGAGGGGTGGAGGGTGGGGTGGGGGGAGTGGGTGAGAGGTTAGCTGTTTCCACCCAAATCTGATGTCATCCTTGTTGTTGTTTTTGAGGCAGCGTGTGTTTATCTGCTCCTGTGTTTAGACAAGCCGGGCCCTTTGCAGAGAGTTATATAATAATCTCCAGGATATAGCCTTACTTATTTACCCGCAGATTCAGTCAGATTCAGATTCGGTGACAGACGAGCCAGCAGCTGGTAGGTCTGGTCTTTTCAATCAGCGGGGCAAAAGGTTTTCCACGGTGTACCGTTTCAAAAACACATGGGGGGGACTCTCCCCGGGGTCCGGCTCTTCCTACAGCGCGGGGTCATAACTCGGGGTCCTGTTTTGCAGCCGGCTCAAAGTTAACTCAGCAAGTTTCCATGTGTACATTTTGTATACTCAGCTTACTGACGGCTGGACGTTTCGAGAATGTGTCCTCAGGTGTTTCACTCGCGGCCCTGCCAATCAACAGCGAGCAGCTGGAGGGGGCACACGTGTTGTTGTTGTTGTTTTACCATAATGCAGCGCGTTGGCAGAGAGTTTGTCTGGTTCCAAAAACAACTTTATTTACCGCTGGTCCAGTCATAAGAGGTTTAAGACGCTTTCACTCCGGGTTGCATGAGGATCAGTTGTATTTCACTTCATTGCGCCCGTGTGTGTGTATGCATTCGCGTGTGTACAGGCACAAGTTTAGCTGCGTGTGCACAGTTTCTCATTTCCTGTTTTTCTGACACTGCACCAGCTTTGTGGCTCACTAACCCCCCCCCCCCCCCAAATCCACAACTTCTCCTCTGCTCTTCAAGTTGTTTACGTTTTAAGTAATCCCCCCCCCCCCATTGTCCCTTTAAAATGCTCACTGTGCAACCTAAAAAAACGTCACAAACTTTAAAATCTGGACACCCCAAAAATACATCGACTGTACTGTGCAGGTCCGTCCATCTGCCTTCGCCCCCTCCTGCGGCGGCGGCCCCAGTTCAGAGTCATTTAATGTGATGAACTTAATCCCACAGAGTCAAACAGGCCTATTATTTAATGGCACCCTATTGGCCTGAACCCACTGGCCTGTTGTACCCAGCAGTACAGATCAAATCCATTATCTTTGTCCGTGTGAGGTCAACCTCGAGCTGAGCCGAGTTGAACATGTTTTAGGGCCTCCTTGACTCCACATACGACTTTAGTAAGGCACCTGAAGGACTAAACTAGTGTAAAAAACATTTAAAACAAGTCTTTCTACACCCCTGTCAAACTTTTGTGACATTGAATTACGTCCAATCTACAAATTATCATTTAAAATGCAACACATTTATACAGCAGCTTTCTTGTAACCACATCACACGTTCACTGCCAATAGACTGGCCTAAGTATATAATATGAATAAATATATGTATAACTGTGATTAAATGATATTTCCCAAATCTAATGATGATTGCAGCTTCATTTGAAAATGAGACATCACGTGACATAATCTATTTCTGTCTTAATATGATGTTGTAAGACGCATGGATGGGATCGTTTTTACGACGCGCTTTATAAGTTAAAGAAGGTACCTTAAAACACTGAGCTGTGTGTGAATATCATTTACCTGCAATACTTCTAAGAAAACACACAGGTGAGACACGGGGCGAAAGATAACGAGCAGAGTTCACAACGACTCAGCGGCGGAGTCAAAGGTCGCCGGGGTGTTACGTGTTCAAGTGCACCGCTTTTAAACTTTCTCTGCTCGCTCTCTATTGAGAAACCCCCTTTAAAGGCCGTAGACCCGAATCCTCGCATCGAACGGGTTTATCAGTGACAGCGGGCGGTTTCGTAACGTCCTCTTTTCTTTGGAAATAATCTGAGTGCTACTGCTCCAAACAATGCAGAGACCGCTCCTTTACAGGACCAGTAAAAGGGTCAACGCATAAACCTTTATCTGCTGATCTCACTCCGTAACTTAACCAGCTCGCAACCTTTCAGTGAGGTCAGCGCAAAGACAGGATGTGCAGCCAAACATTATTCATTTATCAGGCCGGATTGGGGAGAAATTGGTACAAAATGATGTGCAGATGAAATATATGGAGTCTTGGATTGGTGCATGCTCATATTTAAATTATAAATGTGACAATGAGGAGCCCAGTTGTAAAAAATAAGTACTCACTGTGTTTTTTTTCTGTGTTTTTGTGCATCCAGTGCTGCTGACATGGGTGAACTGCTCCAGCGTCAGGTGGGCCACGAGGGTGCAGGACGTCTTCACCGCCGGCAAGCTGCTGGCCCTCGCCCTCATCATCATCATGGGCATCGTGCAGATCTGCAAAGGTGAGCTTACCTGTCCCGGAGGTTTCTCTGTGTGCAAAAGTTTAAAAAAATCTCACCCAGCTGCGGTCACTGGGGACATCTTCAGTCGCTGAGGACAGTATAGGCTCCCCGCGGACGCAGTGAGCGGGGGTCAGTGAGTTGATGGGGCCCTCGCGTCGCTAATACCGGCACGCCTGTGTGGGTTTGCTATCACAACATGGCTGAGGGCCAGTTATTACAGAGGGCCACAGAAAGCAGGGGCCCCCCTGAAAAAACAAAATGGGGATTTCTACGCAGAAAGTGTTTGAAGATGAATGAAATGGCTGGATTCATGGGAGACTTTGGGGGTCACATACGAGGAGGCATTATGTGAAAGCAGAAGGACTTTAATGCGCTCCGAAAACAAGCCCCGAGACGGGATTTCAGAAGGAGACAAGATTCCTGAAGATCATAGTATTTACCCCAAACAGAGTATTTGATCGTTCCTTAGTGGATTTTTACCAATAAGTCACTTTATAGGGATTCAGCTGAAAGTCGTTTACAGCCTGTTTTACACACGCACCAATTAGATGACGGTTTTCAGCTGTGATCTCCTCACAGCAAGAGCAGACTTTCAGGGAAACCGGCTTGTTTACCCTCGCAGCCAAACAACAAACAGCAAAGCCAAGAAAAATGTATCAGACCAGACTGACCTGCTTAGTTAGACACGTTCGTATAAATCAGCTGAAGAAATCCCTGAAAAATGCAGTTTCAGTGCAAAGAAAGGATTAAAGTACCACGTAAACTAGTAACACTCATCTTTTTGCACCATCTCCTCCACCTGTAGGGCAGTACTACTGGTTGGAGCCGGCCAACGCCTTCGAGCCCTTCAAGGAGTACGACGTGGGTTCGATAGCTTTGGCCTTCCTGCAGGGCTCCTTCGCCTACGGAGGGTGGAACTTCCTCAACTACGTCACAGAGGAGCTGGTGGACCCCTACGTGTAAGACACCTCCATCTGCGTCTCGTCTCTGTGGAAAGATGTTTATGGCCAGAAAAACACCCTTAAAGCAGCTTCCAGCGATTAGCAGCAGCATACCAACTAAGCTTCCCAGTTTAATCCCCTGAGCCTTTTATTTGAAAGCTCTCTGAAATGTATTTAACTTTGCATGGGAGAAATAATTCCCAGAATCTGTCGTATAAAATGGTTTATTTCTTCATTTCCTCTTTGCATCTTTGTGCATCTTTTTTTTTTAGCAATTTCACACAATAACTTTGGTATCCATTAACACACACCTCCCCTGAGGTACCAGTTTTAATTTCCTACTTTTAACCCCCCCTCTGCATCCTTCTCAGTCGTTTTCCTCCCTCATTACGCCTCCTAATCGCTGCTGTCTTTCTCTTCTCCAGAAACCTTCCCCGCGCCATCTTCATCTCCATCCCCCTCGTGACCTTCGTCTACGTCTTCGCCAACATCGCCTACGTCACGGCCATGAGTCCCCAGGAGCTGCTGGCCTCAAACGCCGTCGCCGTGGTGAGTAGCTCAGAGCGCGACGTCGCCCATGACGTCACTCAACCACTCACACGCCAGATAGAAGTAGTGACTCTGCTGCCCTCTAGTGATCTCTGCTGGTCGGTGCTTCAGTCAAACCTGTTGCATTCATTGCATTTTAGTTTGTGAACGCATTAAAAAAAAAAGATAAAGTGAGTGTCTAACCTCTGTTCTCTCACTCCTCCATCCCAGACGTTCGGTGAGAAGCTGCTGGGAGTTATGTCGTGGATCATGCCCATCTCTGTGGCTCTCTCCACCTTCGGGGGTGTCAACGGCTCCCTTTTCACCTCCTCACGGTTGGTTGGCTTGATATTGACTGCTTGATCATTTACTATTACTATTTTTTTTTTCTAATTTCCTCCCTCTTATCTTCAGCTGAACTCTCTCTATAAGTCTCTCTCCTGTTCACCATATATCGTGGATTTCCTGCAGACCTAAACACTATAAGATGCATAACTGATGTTTTTTTTTCTTCTCCTCTTTATCTCTGTCATTGCAGTTTGTTCTTTGCTGGAGCCAGAGAGGGCCACCTCCCCAGCCTGCTGGCCATGATCCACGTCAAGCGCTGCACTCCCATCCCCGCTCTGCTCTTCACCGTGAGTCCCGCACTCTCACGTCACCTCCGTCAGATAAGTCCGCAAACTTCCTGTCTCTGACCTGCCGTTTCCCTCCTCAGTGCCTGTCCACCCTGCTGATGCTGTGCACCAGCGACATGTACACTCTCATCAACTACGTGGGCTTCATCAACTACCTCTTCTATGGAGTCACCGTCGCCGGGCAGATTGTTCTGCGCATTAAACAGCCCAACATTCACCGACCAATCAAGGTGTGTTCTTGCCTCATTTATGAAATCACATTTCATAGTCTAATTCACACAAATAGGAATAAACAAAAAATGATATGCAAAAATTACAAATAGGGGCAGTAATGTTTTATATGTGAAGGCAAACCTTAAATGGAAAGGTGCTGTGTGGATTAGTTTTGAAAAGTTTTTTAAAATCAAACTGTTCAAAAGGAAAAAAAACCTTCTACATGATGTGTAACAAGCTGTTTGCTTTGTTTTGTCTTCCAGATCAGTCTGATCTGGCCGGTCATTTACCTCATCTTCTGGGCCTTCCTGCTCATCTTCTCCCTTTACTCCGAGCCCGTGGTGTGCGGCATCGGCCTTGCCATCATGCTGACTGGCGTCCCCGTCTACTTCCTGGGAGTCTACTGGGACAACAAGCCACAGTGCTTCGACGCCTTCGTTAGTAAGTTACCTCAGAGATGACCTGGTGAAATGCTTTACATTTTTAGACAGACTGACGTGAGACTGACGTGACAGATCTTTGTTAACTCTTGGCGAAAAAACAAAAATGTCAAATAGTGGCATTAAAAATTATATAAAATACTTGTAGGAAACCATTTTTTATACATCTAGGCTCCAATACATCTATTTATTAGTCAAAAGTGAACATTAAAAACTCAAAAAATGCTATATGTCACATTAAAAGCTCAGTTTCTTCATGCATACTGTGTCACTTGTCCTAAAACTCTTGGTCGTTCTCTTCCTCCAGATAAGATGACATACTTGGGCCAGAAGTTCTGCGTGGTGGTGTACCCGGCCATGGACAGTGGCAGCGGTGAGGAGGGGGAGGAAATGAAGGAGGCCAGGTCTCCTCTGTCCAAGGAGGACGGAGACAACCACAAGTCGGCGGACTGCTAGAATCCTGATCTCCCACCGGCCCCGAATAAACAGACACAAGCAGACGCACACGTGGGCGCGCACGCTCTCAGACACACGTGCAAACACGCGACACCGTTTGTAGTGGATTTCCTGATCAACACTCGTGCCCCCCACTCGTGATATTATTTTTTGTTTTGTTTGTTTGTTTTTAGGAACATATCAATCAATCATTTCTGTGCCAAAATATAGTGTGAGACGTTTAAAGTAAAATGGCCTCAAACTCTTCAGTCTGGGCTGCTTCAAAAGTGCAATAAACTCCTCGATACATGCTTAAAAAGACGTATTTAACCATGTACTACTCTTCATCATCATCACCATCATCATCATCTCTCCCCCTCCACACACTCCCTGCACACTCCTACTGTAAGAGCATCGTTTATTTGAGTTTTTTTCTTTCTTTTTTTTAATTATTTCTATCAAAAGACTCTTATTGTACCGGGATGGCTACGCAAACACTTTTTTTTTCTTTGTTATGCCACAAATGCTGTAAGTGCTGTCGTCCGTTAAACACACCAAAGCTGTATTTTGATTGTCAAGGCAGGAAAATCAGATTCAGATCAAGTCATTTCATCGTCGTGAAAGTGCTGTGTTTTTGTCTTTAAAAGTGATTCCCAAATGTTTCTCTCTTTTTTTAAAAAAATGTAATTGTGATAATTGTTTATATCATTTTGCCTTTGTGGTTATTGTAGTTTTAATATCTTAATTTTTTTGTTTTGTTTATATTCTTTTTTTCTATTCAACATCATATGCATCTAGGCCTTTTTTTTTTTTTACTCTTGCAACCACAAAGGTGTACAACTGAATGTGTGAGCTGTACTTCGTATTGGTAAATGGTTCTTTGTTAATTGCCTTAATTAGATTATATTCCGTATTTGGGTGCCATTGCAGCTCAGTTTTGACTGATGTGGAGAAAGCGAGAGGTTAATCCTCAAACTTAGTGGGTAGTTTTTAATGTTTATGGAAGCAACGAAAGTGTCTTTTTTTTTTTTTTTTTTTTAAATGTGAGAGTTTTGGACTCTTGTATGGACACTACAAAGATAATCAACATGTTAAAAACGGCGAGTCCAGAGAGGACATAGATGACTTAGACAGAACGAGTAGGAGAGACGTGATAGCTTTCACCATTTGCGCATCTGTAAATGTGCAGATCCCTACACCGACACATGTGAATGCCTGTGTGAAAACATACCTTTGTGTTCTTTATTTAGGGTGTAGAAATGAGAGCTTTACATGAAAGGAAAAAAAGATATTATTTTTTATTCATAAAGTTCACTAGAAGAGATTTTAGTGCAATACTAGTACAGGAACCAGCAAAAAACCTGTACATGCACCCCTGAATGAACCGTTCTGTGTTGTCTGGTAATAGTTATATATCTCTACTTATGCTGTATATTATAATAACAACACTGCCGCACACATAAACACACACTGTGTACTCTCGTGTCTTCAGTCTTTCTATAATCTATTAGTGTCTCAGGGCATCCCCACTGCCTTCTCCTTACACACACTGCCTACCACCTCCAGACCATAGACTGTACCATGAACACTCAACTCATCTGACCGATTGCCTCTTTGCTAAACGTCTGTACTGGTGCTCTTAGAGATTTTCTTCCTCAGGAGTTTCAATCTTACAAGTGATCCCAAAAACAAAAACAAACAGTTGTTGGCAGACAGATTATAACAAGAAAACTTATCTTTTAATTTGGGCCAGTATTGTGTTGGTTTCTCTTGTTGAACTGTAAGGGGAACAGGGTGTCTTGGGTGTCTTTACAAGTACAATGATTGTGTTTTTGTGCCTGTACAGTTTTTGTGTATTTACAGTACACACAGATGTCATGACAGTCTGTATATTGTCTCTTAGTAAATAAAAAAACCACTGACTAATGTTTGAATTTGTAATGCAGGGCCTCGTTTATACATGAAAACTGCTCCCTGTTGTTACCTTTATTCCACTGTGTGATCATTTCAAAGAATTTGGTTAAATTCTCACTACATTTTCAGTGATTCAGAGAGTTTTCCCAACATTTCCTGACCCTATCTGTGCATAAATGAGGCCTGAATGTTTCCGCCTCGCAAATCAAATGCTGCAACTTTATGACACCGCAATGACTTCAGTGCAAATCAAATTAGAAAGTGTTGATTTTTCTACTCTTGTCTTACGTTCTTGCTGCTCAGTGTTCCCTGCATAAGCTGCAGCCTCCACTTTGTAAATGAAGGTTGCAGATTATTGAGGAGCTTCTAATTTAGACCAAAACAGGCCTTCGATGTGGTGGAAATGAAGTTTTGTGTGTGCTAACATTCGTCATGTGTACTGATAAGCAATACATATTCGCACTACAATGCTCTTCCCGATGTTATTTCTCGATCATCTTGTGTACACGTTGGTTTCTGATTTAAAGTCTGCAGTCTTACCTACCATACCGGTAGCGACACGTCTCTCAAACTTCAGTCTATTTTTGTGTTGAAAGTGTAAATGTACATATTGGTGGTGAGTGTGTGACAAGAATAAAAAAAAGACATATTAAAGTGAGATTTTCACGTCTCCTTTGTGCAGCTGTTTCAAACATTGTGAATGGATTTTATGATGAACGCAGAAGGGAGGCGGTTTCAGCATGAACATACATTTATTCTACGGACAAACTAATCCACAGCATAAGTCAACACACACTAAGGCGGATATCCAGCCATTTGCAGACCACACCACAGCTGACACCTTCCTTTTCTTGCTGACAGTAAAAAGTGTAATCGGTACAAAAACAAACTGAACTCATGTGAAATTATGTAAATCATTATCCTACTGTATCTTACATGCTCAGTCTACTTATGAAGCATGTTTGAAGCAAACTACGTGATTCATGATTTAGAATTAGTGGCGGGATTTTTTACATCTTGTTTGAGAAATATGCTTCTTCGCTTTCTCGCAGCGACTTGGACGAGAAGACCGATACCATTCTTTTGCCTTTTTCTGTCCACTGAATAAAAAGGCAACAGATGGTTATCTTAGCTTACTACAGAGACTGGAAACAGGGAAACAGCTACCAATGAAAATGAAATCCTGCATGTTTAATTCATTCAAAAATGTGAAAAACACAATTTGCCGTTTTACAGGGAAGGACTATTTCCTGGCAAGAAAAAGTCAAGCACATAAACCTCCGTAAAGATTGTTATTTTAAACTTTGCTGGACGGGACACAAGTTGTTAATAAGTGAGAGATAAGCTAACTTTTTCCACCCGTTTCCAGTGTTTGTGCTAAGCTAAGCTCACCAGCTGCTGACTGTAGCTTCATACTTAACGGACAACTTTGAGAGTGGCAGTCAATCTTTTCATCTAACATAAAATCTCCAACTATTCTTTTAAATTCTCACAAAGAGATCTACAAAATGACTTTTAATACGCTGACACACCAAACAGCCTCAGAAAATTACACTGGGTGAGTTTGTAGAGAGAATAAAACACGGACGAAGCGGAAAAAGTAAACCTTAGTTTGGGTCACACTCTGAAGACAAAGAAAGTCCAACAGTGGGTCTTTGAGCTGCAGTGGTCTCTGTTTTCTCATCAGTAAAACAAAGATGACCTCTGCGCTCACATGCAGACCTGCAGAAAGAGGCACAGGCTCGAAAGCTGTGCAGTAGTTTTCTGTGGCAGCCAAATTTGCCGTGCGTTTAAAAAAAAAACCTTTAGCCAAAAGCTTTGTCTGATTCTGAAAGTAATGTTGCCTTTTCTGGCAGAGCAGAAGACGGACTACACCATTGGCGCTCTTACAGTGAGGGGGAGTGTTTTAGCAGCAGACACATTAATTGCTGCCACAAGTGGAACCTGATCTAACTCTTCCTACCAGCGGCTCCGTGTGGCCTTCAATGCCGTCGGGGTTACTCCGCAACCCGAGGCCGTGTGTCTCTGGTGTGTCCGCTTAGTGTAGGCGTCGCAAAAGCAGGCAGGTTTCCAGGTGACGGCTACAACGCAGGCTTGGAGTGGAGGCTTCTGGGAGAGAAGAGCGCCTGTCCTCCGCGCAGGGCGAGCACCAGATGGAGAACCGAGCCTCCCTGGATTTTATAGTCTGCCGCCGTCTTCTCATCGTTCCTGAGGGCAAAAGATAAAAAAAGAGAAGACAGAAGAAATGTCTCGATTAAAAAACTAAACTAGACAATACTGCTGTTGTTGTCTTTTTAAGAAGTTTTAAGAGTTATCATGCCAGTGACTGATTCTCTGAAGAAATACAAGAGCTCCTTTCAGCAGCATTAAAATATCTTTGAGAAGATCAAGATATGAATCTTCTTCCTAAACTAGTTCATGCAAAAAGTTGGAATTATTCTATTTTTTTCTATATAAAACTGATGAGTGATGATGGTACTGGATGACGACCATTGGGTCTTTCACCATTACTCAGTCACCATCATTCAGTGGGACAGGTTAAGACTAACGATTAGAAATTAATAGAAAGATCCAATTTTCGTTGTTCCTTGTTTGCTTACGTAAATCATATAAAAGCTTGAGCATCAAATTGAGAGTGTTTCATAACTAGTTAAAAACTTAATAGATCTATTTCAAAAGGGTCATTTTGACACATGTTTTTCCTCAGTTTGGATATTCCACATCATGTAAATTAAATACAATTAAAGATGAAAACAATTTTTTTTAAAAAAAAGGTCGTCTTCATCTCACATCTGTTTTCCACTGTAGATCAGCCTCTGCTGCTGCGGGGGGATCCCTTCTTTCTCCTCCACCCTCTCTTTGATCCGCTCCACCTGGATGGAAATGTAAAAACACACACACAAGGAAGTTAATGTGAAAACACACACACACACACTGAATCATCATCAGCACTAAATGATGATTATAATAAAAGATAATTACAGTAATCACATACCTTATCTGTGGGCTCTATGTCAATCTCTATCTCTTTTCCTGTGAGAGTCTGTGGTGAAAAAGATCACTGTTGAGTAAAACAGACTGAAGACACTCAGTGACTCATTAATAACAAGTTACATCACCTTACCTTCACTTTAATCAGCATCTTTGTTCTATCAAGTGACCTGAATTATGATTATATGAAGATGGTGATGTGATATTTGATACTAAGGACAGGATAAAGCGGTGTTTTAGTGAGGAAAGTGAATATATTTCTTCGCTCCTACAGATTCAGTTCGCGCTTCCTGTGTTTCTTCCTGATTCCCGCCTCTTCCTTCGTCATGCGTCAACGGTTCCGCTCCGACTTTCTACTTAATTTACCGTCAAACACGTACAAAAATGTTCCCAAAAACCACCTTAAATTACCCCAATAACAACCCCAAACAAAATCCAAGCGAAATCTTCCCACGGTTTATCCAAAAAACACATTTACGACATAGGCGCAACGTGGCGCAAAGCGGGTCTCGTATTTGTAGTTTTTTTCTCCGCGCCCCATGTTCACTGAGGCCACTAAAAAACTACAACGTGGCTGTCAGTGTCACGTCCGGCCCCGAAAGTCTTCCCGCGCACCCGCAGCAAAAGGAAACAGCAGCACTGGCAAAACAAGTCCTCCTGTTATAAAGGTAAATACTCTATTTCGCTGAATATACCAGATAAATCACTATGTGTAGCTTTTGCTCCTGAAAACGGCTCGTAACGCGGATTTAGCTTTGACTCTTTGAACCGACGGAGCTAACCTTGAATTTTGACATGGAGGCTTAAAAACACGCTCCTGATCTTTGTGCTGTGGTTTAGTGTGAGTAGCATTAGCAGTAGCATCGTTAGTAAGGTGTTAAGCCCTCTGAATCACTAAATAAAGCCTTATTACATGTCCAGACAGTAGTAATTACAGGTCTGGCTCATGTTGACCTTTGTGTTTTTGCCTTTTAATTGGTTCCTAGCAGATCCTGCAGAACCACACCTGCATGCTGTCAAACACATTTGATGATCATATGTGTGTGTGTGTGTGAATGCATGAAAGGAGGACAAGTGGGTGTAAAAGCTAAAAAGCAATCATCATGACCCTCTCCATCTTCTTTCACAGCTTCATATTTTATTTTTCTTTAGTTTTGGGACTCCTCCTGCACATCCTGTCTCCAGCATGCCTCGCATTGAGAATGACATCAAGCTGGACTTCAAGGATGTTCTCCTGCGTCCGAAGCGGAGCACCCTCAAGTCCAGGAGCGAGGTGGGAATGCAGCTGTGGGGGAGGGGTGACTGACCTACATACAGATGTTCAATGATCTGGACCCTTTAGTTACCCCTCAGTCACAAAACACACTCAAGCAAACACATCCTCGTTCAAGCACACACAACCCCTGCTGCACCGCCACCGTCTATAAAACTATGAAATGACGTCTCAGTGTCTTGTCTCTCTCAGGTGGACCTCATGAGGAGCTTCACCTTCAGGAACTCTAAGGGCAGCTACAGGGGGATCCCCATCATCGCGGCGAACATGGACACCGTGGGAACCTTCGAGATGGCCCTGGCTCTGCACCAGGTACTGGATGCATGCAATAACTTTGACAAAGAGCGTTATTTATGATTCTCTCTTGTGCAAACATTGTTGGAGCCTGTCAGTTGTTTGACTGAAGTAAAGTGACAAAAATAGTCTAAATGAAACTCAGTAAAGTTAAATTTAACCTGAGCAGTGAACCATATAATATCTAATAAACTCTATGTTACATAGCAGAGTCATAAATCGGGGCAGGGCCTAATTGTTCACTTTACCCGAGACCAGGTTAAAAAGAAGAAGCTTTTACAATCATCACTCTGAGTTGTGAGAATTTATTTATTGGTGTAGTATCTGTTACTACAGGCTTCCTATATTAATGAATGACTCACACTATCTTGTTTCAGGGTCCTCTTGACCTCTTAGACAGATAACAAGAAGCTCATAGATAAAAACAAACCCTCTTTACACTGATTGATTTAACTTTTTGTTTTTCATTCTGTTAACTCCACCGCTCAGTCACACTTAGAAAACGCGTCACCTAATGGTTATTTAATGCAACTGCACCATCCTCAGACGACATTGTGAACCATCATTTTGCTGCCTCTTCCACCAGTTCACTCTCTTCACCACGATTCACAAACACTACTCTGTGGATGACTGGGTGGAGTTTGCAGCGAAGCATCCTGAATGCCTGCAGGTACTCAGAGTGTCATTTATTAATGTTTTTATGAACGTATTGTATATGTTTATTAATGCTCGCCCATACTGTGACACAGCTCAATCTCTCCGTTTGTCTCTCAGAATGTAGCAGTCAGCACAGGGACCGGTGACGGCGACTTTGACAGGATTTCAGCCATCTTGGCGGCGGTGCCACAGCTGCATTACATCTGTGTCGACGTCGCCAATGGCTACTCAGAGCACTTTGTTCACTTTGTCAAAGACGTCAGGCAGAAGTTCCCCTCTCACACTATAATGGTGAGTAGATGCAGAAAGGGGGGGGGGGGTGTTCACATGTTAGCATTTCCTTCTTATGCAATGAGTGAAACATTTTTTAAAGTATTATTTTGATTTCGTTCAGGCAGGAAACGTGGTGACAGGAGAGATGGTGGAGGAGCTGATCCTGGCTGGCGCTGACATCATCAAAGTCGGCATCGGACCAGGTGAGTCCCACAAACAGGCAAATTCAACATCATACTGAAATGTGCAGATTCTCTGTCTTGCTTCATCTCTCGTCCCTCCTTCCTCCTCTGCAGGCTCAGTGTGCACCACCCGTAAGAAGACGGGGGTGGGGTACCCTCAGCTCAGCGCTGTGATCGAGTGTGCAGACGCGGCCCACGGCTTGGGTGGCCACATCATCTCTGTGAGTGACTCTCTTCTACCAGCGATTTCATCCTAACTTACACACATCTCTAGTTAACTAGCTGTTGTCTAACCAGCTAATGGTTTCCTGCTTCATTTTCCCTCTTATCTTTAACGCAGGACGGTGGATGCACTTGCCCAGGAGACGTCTCAAAGGCTTTCGGTAAGTTGTCAAACCTGAGCTCCAACCACGTTGAGAACCATCTCTGTCGAAACAGGCTCATCACTGTGTGTTTGGCCCTTCTCTGTGCGGCTCTCAGGCGCTGGAGCGGACTTCGTGATGCTGGGCGGCATGCTCGCTGGCCACTCCGAAAGCGGGGGCGAGGTCATCGAGAAAAATGGCAAGAAATACAAGCTGTTCTATGGGATGAGCTCCGACACGGCGATGAAGAAGCATGCAGGGGGCGTGGCTGAGTACAGGTCAGAGTCAGAGCTTGGCTGTAATGATCACTAAACCTACATAATACACCATCTTCACGCTGTGTGTGTTTTCGCCCTCCAGAGCATCAGAGGGGAAGACGGTCGAAGTGACCTACAAAGGTCCCGTGGACGTGACGATACGAGACATCCTGGGCGGGGTCCGCTCCACCTGCACTTACGTTGGGGCGGCCAAACTGAAGGAGCTGAGCCGCCGCACCACCTTCATCAGGGTCACCCAGCAGCTCAACACCGTCTTCGGCAACGACAGCTGAGTGCTCCAGGTGGAAGAGAAAAGGTCCGCAACGCTGCCTGTCTGACCCCAAGATGCTCTTTGTGCGAGTGATCAGACACGAATATTAATACACAAATACATACATGCTGCCCTTTTATTATCCTCATTGGTTCCTGGAAAGAGTTTAAATAAGTTACAGTTCTTTGACTTGACAGTTTTACTATATTGAGTTGTGACATCATTCACTTTTTTTTCTGCACACAGACTCTAAGCCACTTTAGACTTTGAGAGTTTTTCATCCAAGCCACAAAGTGTTTCAGGGCTCAGTGCGTCTCTAGACAGTAAGATGTAAGCAGGAACAGTAAGTCTCTCTGCTGCCTAAACTTTCCAATGCAAGGTCTTTAGTTCTGATTACATCTATCCAAATCCACATACAGTGTCGTAAACATGTCTCTGTGCCAGGATCATACGTAAGCCTTTCGTCACCCACTGATAAGATTATAGCAAATGTCTTAAATTATTTAGAGAGTTCATGTATGCAACTGCTGTGGCTAATTAGGAACTTAAACTGTTTTTAGGAATTCAGTCATTCCATGACCTTTTATGTGCACTTTAATCATTGGTAATTTGGGATTTTTATTTGTCTTTGACTTTGTTATTTTCTTAAGTGTGTCAGACGCTGACTCCATGCATAATTGTGTTTATTTTAATAGTAAGTTCTTTAGATTTGAGAATTTTTATATGGAGTACATGCAAAGTACTGTACTAGAGCACATATAGTTTATAGTAATGAACAATTGAATTCAGAGCAGAGGTGTTATTCAGTATAAACATATATGCAGTTTTCCTCTTCTCTGCTTGAGACTGCCCCTGATCAATACCAAAGTTTTTGTGTTATTGATGTGCACATTCAAATGAATTTATTACTCACTATAGCCTTTAAAATAAGTAGTCATTCCTTGGATTTAGTTGTGAGAGTTTTGCAGCATCAGTATTGGGTTTAGTTTCACTTCACAGTGTAGTTCCTTTATTTTAAGCTGTTCTCATGTGATCTGTGTTGTTCCATTTTCTATTATCACATTGGTGGGAACACATAAACTTTAAATGCAGTTCTTAAATAGACTTTTTTCCACTTTCCACTTCATGTTTTAACCAGTCAATAAAAACATTCCAC
>JBAJHX010000042.1:5948351-5958987 GCA_037176925.1 Amniataba percoides
CAGGCTCTGCACTGAAAATCATCCCTGAACTTTTGGAAAAGATGCATCAGAGTCAGTTTTATGACTTGTAATCTGTGCGTTTAGAGCCAGGCTGTTTGTTACGGTGAACATTAAGGCAGCTTTAATACAAATGTTTGATAAAAGTTCACAAAGTTGGACACGTTCTGGTTAATTTTCCTCTCCTTCATGCAGGTTTTTTTTTGTTAGGCAGTTATTGTGGTTACTCAGCATGTTTGTTAGCATGTGCCTGCAAGTCTTTGCCTTCTAGATGCTAATTTACATCCCTCTGTGATGTGCAGATGGTTTTTTTATTGTCTTTCAAGTAAAACACCTTCATTGTTTGTTCTTGTTTTGTAGTGTTTTATTTTTCAAAAAAGACTTGAAAGAAAGAAAGGTGGTGCTTCGGATTCAAAAGAAAAACCACACTTATTCAGTGGTTTCATCACAGAAACAGAAGTTCACCTGCCAGAACATAATACACACCAAATTAACAAAAATATAGTACATTTTTAGATATTATGTAGTATATACAAAATATTGCACTTCATCATTACAAATTTCCTGTTAATAAACTTGTTCATAAGCAAAATACTTAAAAGGCTGAAGAAGATGATTCAATCTTACGATCAACCCGAACACTGTTAACATTTACACACACTTAACAGATGTTCATGTTCTTCTTCCCCCAACTAAAGTAGGTAAACAGCAGAGTAATTATAGAATATAATGGCAACCCGTTGAAATGCTTAATAATGGGGATTCAAACGATCTCAGGCCGGCCGACCAATCCCTATTAAGTCAACTATATCCAGCTGGCAGTTTTTTTTATGGGACACTAAAGCAAGTCTCTCCTGTCTGCATCAGTTCCAGCTGGCCGTGTACTCCGCCCTCTGTGGCTGCCAAAGATCAGCGCCCTCAATAATCCGGCGGATCACGGAGGCGGATGTGATAAGCAGGTGCCCGGCAGCTTGCAGGAGGGTGGAGGCGACACGCAGGGCCTCTCTGAAAAAAACACAACCCGGATTATCAGTATGAAAATTAAGAGCTCACAGAGGTTTGAAGAGCTAAAGTGATCCAGTGTTTCACATAATAAGCAGAATAATTATACAGTAAAACAAAAAAGCTACTTTAAGATTACTGGATGAAACTACCTAACTGTGTAAAGTAGTTTAAACTTAATGAATCAGTATAAACATCTAATTATCTTTTGTATAGCTTCTCCATTTACCCACTGTCTTTTGGCTCACCTGAGGATTTTCTTGGGCCCCAGACACTGAAAGTCAGCGCTGACGGAGTACAGGCCTTGAAATGTGGCCTTCACGCTCAGGGAACCGAATAGATCTTTGGGGCTCATCCTGTAAAGGTCAAAGGTCACACGAGCGATGTCCCTCCCTGTCCGAGGCTTCATGTGGTCCTGAGATTTGAGCACAACAGCACCCTGGAGGATCAGAGGCGACAGTGAGGTTAAAGGAGTGTGTGTAAGATGAAATAAAATTATGTAGGGGAGCTGCAACATGACAAATATTCGGCTCGCTCGCACACACCGGCTGTGGTCTCCATGTCTGTCCAGGCTCCAGGGCCATGAGCATGGTGTTGTCGGGCAGAGTGATGAGGAACTCGTCGGAGTCGACCTCCGTGCCGTCCTCCTCGCAAACCAGAGACAGAGACAACGCAGACAGGGAGAGCAGCAGCGCCTGGCACACCTGCAGCACAGAGAAAACACGTAAACATCCTAATCTGTAATTTTACTCTCATTATGTTACTCTTTAACTCCAATTCTAGCTGCTTTAAAGTGGTCTGTATACTTAATATTCAGATTTTCTCATAAAATCCAGTGTGACCTTCAACTACACTTCAGATGTTTTATGTTGACACGACTGTGATTGCAGCGTTGACTCATGAGTACATGTGATGTACATGTGCCTCACATGACATCAAAATGGCTCTGATGACATCACTTTTTCGACAGTGTCTGGCCACTCAGATGATGAAACATCCTGAGAGGATTTTGGAGGAGATAAGCATCATGCTTTTAATCCACTTGTTGAAACACTGATTATTGACAGTTTTTCGTGTTTCCCAGCATTAAGAAATTTAGATTTATTCATCATTCTTAAGAAATTGTTAATGTTTCTCTCTTTAGTGAGTTTTACATTTTAATTTATTTTTGCTTTTTCCTCTATATGTATATTTTATTACATTATTTATCATATTATTCATACTGCAAGCAGCTTTATCCTGATTGCAACTTTTTATTTCTCTCCATTATTATTCTTTTTCTCACCCTCTCCTTCAGCTCCTCGAGGGTCCCGGCTGTAATGCCCTTCTTCGTCTCCCTGTTGTGACAACACACCCTGAAGGGGCGCTGGGTAGGAGACCACACTCGTTTGGTTACAGATCTGAAGAAAAAACAGAGAGGAAGGTAATTAAATGATTCAGTGTGTTGGATCCTTTGAGTTTTTCACAGCAGACATTGACTCATCACAGTAGGAGAAGCGCTGGCTACTGACATGAACAATCGCTCTGTTATTTTCTCAGTAAACTGTGACAGGCAGAATGAACAATACTAGGACTTCAGGAGTTCAGCCATTATTCATTTTATTATCACCTCTTATTTTCCTACATTAGCATATCAAAATGTCAGAGTCCAATGTCCAGAGCTCTTTCCGGTTTATCACACAATATTTTCTCTAAATTAGATCAGACTGTTTCATCCAATTCTGTCGTAATCTTTAATCTTACTTTACTTTTTAAATGTATTGTAATTTTGTAATTTGTAATGTATGTAAATGTAATTTTTTTGTCTGTCAATTTTGGTGTAAAACAAGCAAATATTTAAAAACTGGTGCTATCCCTGTCACACAACAACAGTCACACAATGTTTTTTATATTGTCAATCAAGTTAATCAATCTCAGCAGGCCCAAACTAGCTCCTGACTTACTTGATAAATGAAGATGTGGTATCCATGCTCTTCAGTCTCTCGTTTCGTCTCTTCTCACAGCCTCAGTTCTTCGTAAGGTGTTTTGATCAAACTAAATGTACTGTACCGTCAGCGTGTTTGACCCAGCAGCTGGACTTTGTCCCGAACCTGGTGATATCGCATATACAGAGCAACAGAGGGCAAAGTTCATCTCGTCTGTGTGAATGTGTTGTGAATGCGGCTGATTCTGTCAATACCAATGTGAATATTTGAGGGTTTTTATAATCTGATCACAGTTACAGTGATGAATCATTTTCCTACAGAAATCAAGCATCCTTACACTGTTTATATATTTTTTAAATGCGATAGTACAATTATTATATATATTTTTTTACCTTGCTCACATGATGCCTTGACATGTGCTCCCAGCTGGATACCTCAGGTTACTGGGCATTGAAATCATCATCAAATGTCATTTTCAGAAGTCATCAGCTTTGTAAGTCAATTACGTGAACTCATACAAGGAATCTGACTCTGTTTATGCCTGTTAATGCACATACGCAGGAACAGATAGACATATAGTTTAAAACAAGGACAACAAGCTTAACAAGGTAGACATGAAGAGTAAAACTAAGACAGTAAATCAATAGTATAATAGGGCAGGAGCAAAGGGTGTTTTATATACATGTGGTAGTTAGATATGATCTAGTAGTAGATCTATATCTATAGTCTATAGTATCCATACTAAATACAGCCTGCACAAATTTGTTTGAGACGTGATATTTACATTACTAAGGCAAACACAGTAGTTTTACTGTGTGTCCAAACACCCAGTGCACATTATATTACATATAGTATCTTTATTTATCTACGCCCCCCTGCAGAGATCCGGGCTGGGCCCCCAAAGCTGGAAAATCCTGGAAACGCCCCTGAGTGTTTCTTTTTATTTATTTATTTTTTGCCTATTCTCTTCCAGTTTACTAATTTAAATAAGTAGTTAATTTATGTTCGTGTGTTTATTAAAACGCTCTGACCTGTCTCTCTCCATTCTGCTTCACATTTAGTTGTTTTTAACAATATTTTTTAATTTTCACGCAGAGCGGCAAAACAAGCGCGGAAACGCTTGCCAAGCGTGTGACATCACATCCGGAATCGAGCTTTGGGTGCGCTTGTTTAAACATACAGCAGTGCGCGCGTGGACGGAGCTTCTCTTTCGAACGTTTTTCTCTAATCTCAAAAGCGCGAAGCACCGCCCATCCAGGACGCCCGAAACAGATGTCAGTGCGCCATTTATCTTTCCCCGGTGAAGGCGGGAGGATGAGAAGCTGAAGTTTTGGTGGAAGTAGCTGTTGTTTTGTTTTGTTTTGTTTTGTTGCGGGTGAACAGCAGCAGCGGCGCTGGTGTGTGGACCGACGGACGGCTCCGGACACACAGCACCGCCTCGGCTGCCTCTTCTCAGCTGCTTTTCCGGGTCAGCTGTCAGTCAGGTCCAGCTTTGACGCGCAGTCTTGGACAGTCTGCTTCATAAGCTGCTAAGCTAACTTTGTGGTCATTTAATTAAATTATTAAAAATAATCTTTTACCCTCAGCCGACTTTGACTCAGAGGAATGGCCGAAAGAAAACCAAAGGAAAATGGTGAGTGCTGACAGCTGTTTGTTTTTACAGTCTGAAGCAGTTTTTTTCTCCTATTGATAATTGATCGTATTGAGCTGTGGCAGGTGTGTCATTTGAGTCCTGCAACACCCCTGCAGACATGCAACACATCACACACTGAGGCAGCTGGATCGATGAGTTTGATTGGAGGCTGCAGCATCTCTGATTGGGTTGTGTCCAGAGGTGCAGCCTTGGACCGGGCCCAAGTGAAGCCTTTAGCCCTGCCTGATGATTTCACGTCTGTTGCAGTGATTGCACCATGCTTTGTCTCCTCCACAGATGCCAGCCTCCCCTTTGCTGCGCTCCAGCTCCTGGCCCCGCCCGTGCGCCTGGTGTCTGCTGCCCTCTGGAAGGTGATGAAGCAGAGGGATGTGATGCAGTACGGCGTGGTGGAGGAGTTTGTGACGTCGGCCTGTGAGGCCGTCCCCGGACTGCTCACCGTCAGGCACCAGGGCAAGCTGGCGTTGGGGCTGAGAGCACGGGTGAGTTCATGGGAGTGTGCGTCATCTCCCCTTTTGACAGGTGCATTGATACCTCACATGTTTCGGTGTTTATATTTCGGGTGGCTCATCAACCTTCATCTTCTTCACAGTTAATCTTGGAGCTGTGCTGCACACAGCCGGATGAAAAGGTGATTATGCCACACCTGGAAAGGATCCGTGCTCCTGCTGCCCTGTCATCCTCCTCTGCTGCAACTGTGGTACGTTATTTTCTTTTGTCACTGTAAACAGTGTGTATGCTTATATTTCCAAATAAAACTGTATACCCTTTATGCTCCAGGGCACTTTGTGACCACATTTTTGACTTTATGAGTTATTTCAATTTCATATCACTCAGAACTAGTATACTGCTTTTACTTTTGTGTGCATTGTAAAGAATTGCCTCATTTGATAAAGTAAGTGTTCTTACAGTTTGCATTGGACAAGCATCATTTCTGCTACTTTGTTTTCTAGAAGAGGGATGTAAAAATCCTCAGAACAGTGGAAAGTTTCCATTCATTGGTTCGCACACTGCTAACAGACCCAACAGAGAGGGAGCACTTCTTGAAGGTGAGTCGCTCTTCTGGTGTTTATTTGCAGTCACACAGCAGCAGCAACTACAGATTTCAGTATGTACTGGGATCATTTCTCAGTCGACCAAACAATTCTAATTCTCTCCTCTGACAGGAGGAGTTTCCTGTGGACTACGGTCCAACGTTTGACCAGGAACTGGAGAAGCTGCTGTGGGAGTTTTTGATCCGACTGGACCAGTTGCTTCCGGTTCCCAACCTAGCTCAGACTGTTTCGTGGCTCAGTGACGCCCCCCCTGTCCTGGAGGAGTGTGCGCGGGCTGCCACCCAACCCCAGCTCCTAAAGATATTACTTCAACATCAAACCTGCCTGGGTCACCTGGAAGCCGCAGGTAGAACTGGATCCCGTCTTTATCTCTCATTAGTGCGACTGTAATGGTGAGGTTTTTGATGTATTGTCCTAATAATTCTCATTTTCACATCTTCTTGGCTTTTTACAGCATCCCTCCCTCCAAACATGGGAGACTCCATTTTGACTTCACTTTCTCTGCCACCCTCTGGGAGACTTCCTTCAAAGTCCTCTGTGGAGCAGCCCGATGATAGAGACAAAACACCCTTTATTACACCGGTGATCAGACTAATATCCAATGAAGATGTACCTGTTATGATCTCTGCAAGAAAAAAGACAGTGAGAGCTGATGAACCGACCAGCTCAAAAGATGAACACCCAACATTCACAGTGGTTAAAGAGAGACAAACTCCCAAAGATGACGTGGTGAAAGAGGGTGGAGGACAAGTGGAAGAGGAGGGGGGCGCCTCAAAGAGGAGCAGCGGGACAAAACGCAAGCATCCTGACAAAAGAGATCATGAATCTGATGAGAGGGAGGAAGAGGAAGAGGAAGAGAAAGAGATGGATACGACCAGATCCAGGGAAAAGAGGATAAGCAGAAGTTTGAGGAACAGAGAGAGCATAGTCAGGAAGAGGTCGACCGACAGCGAGCGTAACGGCGCCATCCTGGAGACCCACATGACCCAGCTGGGTGTCAAAGCCCTGCACCTGCCTGAAGATCCGGCCCTCTGCTCCATTTTTTCCTCCTGCCTGAGCAGCCAACCCAGAGTTGTTATCGAAAAACTGTCCATGACTTCCGTCAGCAGTAAGAGGACTGGTGGAGGTGTGAAATCCTTCTATATCAAACAGGAGAATAAGAGGAGGAAGTCACCAATTAAAGCGCCAACGCGTAAAAGCAGGACCCAACCTCAAAGGCTCGACTCAGATTTTGCCGGCCTGGACGATAAAGAGTAAGAGAAACACAGACTGCATGGTGCAAAGTTTGTTGTTTGCAAGAACGCAGCCACTGAAAAGTTAAATGATATGTTCTGGAATGTTGTATTTTACGTTTTAATTAAATTATAAGTGTTATTGTGTGTAAACCAGATATTGAGCTTGCAGGAGACTATTAGGCGTTTTGTATGAAATAAGAGGAAACAGTGACAATAGTTGTAGGCACCAAGTATTGTAGAATGTGGTTCTGTCCTACAAATACAATAAAAACAACTGATTTGGTTCCAGTTTCATATGGTTTTCTGTCTTTTCTGTATGTGTGTACTCCATGTTGTTCATTTAGAATTGCAGGTCCTATTAAGAGACTTCTTATCATTCAGCGACATTTTAAAGTTTCCTGGTTGTCTTTAGACTGAAACAGTAAATCAGCAAACGAGCAGCTCGGTTCTCAGCTATTAAACTGTAATTTAATGATTTAATTCTGTTTCTACTTGACAGAAATCACCCCGTGTCACCTAGTATAAGCAGCTGCTCCTCTCAGCAGCGGGGAAACACAGGTGATTTTTCAAATCATGCAAATAGATTAATAAATAACAAATAATAAAGATGAGCAACTATGGAAAAAAATCACTGCCACAGATTTTAGTTTAACTGCATTTACTCTCATGTTTTAGAGACGGTGGCTCCAGGGGATGATGAGGACTACGTGGCTGATTCTGAGGACGAAGCGACAAAGAACTTCAAGGGCAGGGTATGTGAACTGAAAGCCTCGAAAATGTGTCAGTTGTAAGGGGCCTTTTTTATTGTTTTGTAAAATATCCATAACATGCTATTTCAAACAGATGTCACATGTAAGCTTCAAACTAGCCTTTTTAAATTTACCATACCAGACACTGACACCCATTGAGAAGTGTTTGGGCTCTTGATTATACATACATTACATAACAATATGGCTAACTTTGAACTGAAAATACCATGAAGTGTCGTAAATTTGAAATACTGCTGACTTTGTTCTGCCACCAGTGTTTTCTAACTGACTCTGTCTCCCTCAGCTGTTCATGAAGCGCTACTACAAGACCAAGCACGGCACTTATGTTCCCACTCTGAGGGAGTACTGGAAGCCTGGGATGACATGGCGGGAGCTGTCGTATGCTGGCAACAAACGCAGATGATGAAATGGATTTTTTTCTGAGTTCGGTGCCAGGGACTCTGCGGCTGTGTCGGTTTTTCTCCACCAGCTGCAACGACGGAAAAGCCAAAAAACTATTTGAAATCCAGAAGCCACTGGGACAGATGGTTTTCTCCTGAATCAGATGTATTTCCCATCATGGAAACAAGCTCTGAGATGTCAGTGATTATGGACGCTAATAGAACTTTGTATTACTGTACAGTTTACTTGAAAGTAAAGACTGGATTGGATGGAATATTTTTAAACATATTTTAAACCTGTAATATGTAGAATGCTCAGTTAATAAATAATTTTAATGCATCATATTTTAAGAGGAAAATGATCACCTTGTGTATTTTTTTGTATTTCATGTTAACGTGTCTGAACTGTAGTAATAAATGAATCGTTTTAAAAACCTTCGACAACTAGGTTTGTCTGTCATATTTACATGCTCATGTAGCGGGTGCAATGACTGAAGACCACTTTTATCCCATTTATATAAAAATTTAATGTCAGCTTATCACATAGGCTGCCAGGGTGAAATGAATTTAAACAGCTATCAGACAGTGAAAAAGCCTTTGTACAAATGTTCACATATCTTGATTAGAAATCTTCAAGGCTGACGTTGGCATATTATGGTTTCTTAAGCACTGGCCTAACTTTATCTTTAGAAGAGCAGTGGAAATACAATCAAAACACAAACAGTGTATCTACACAGGAACACACACAATCAAGTGCAAATTAATTTTGTTGCTGTTGGAGATTCAGAGCCGACAGCTCATCCCTCCCGTCACCGTGATGGTCTCTCCGGTGATGTAGGAGGCCTCCTCGGAGCACAAGAAGGCGATCACTCCACCAATTTCCTCTGGCTCACCAATTCTGCAGGGACAAACAAAAGCAGAACATGACATCTTTTAAATTATTCATATACTTGTGCACAGTGCAGTTTATTGGAGCATGAGTATGAGCCGTACCTTTTAATGCATAGCTGCCTTTTGAAATCATCCATGATGTCTTTGTTCTGCCATAACTGAGTGAATTAAAGACAACAGAACAAAATATATGAGAACAAGAAACTACAGTGTTGTGAATGCAGATTTTGAGCATGTGACATAAAAAAGTGTTTTTCCTCCTCACCGCAGAGCTGAAGCGGGTCTTGATAACTCCGGGCGCCACGCAGTTGACTCTTATGTTACTGAGGGCCAGCTCAGGGGCCAGCGCCCGGGTCAGACCCAGCAGTGCCGTCTTGCTCACACTGTAGGGACCCAGAGCCTGCAGGGACGGGGACACATAGCGGAAACAACTTGGCGTACAGAATCACAATATTTTTTTTTTTTTTAGAATTTACGAACTCAACAGAGACCTCCCATTTATCTCAACATAAATGTGTTGTTCTGCTTATTTTCTGACCTGCATTGGTTGATATCCGGCCACAGATGACACAAATATGACGTTTCCCCCTCTAAAAGAAAGACACATTAAAGAACTTGCAATAAAATATACAGTATATAAAAAAAAAACTTATAAAGACTAAGATCTGCATCATTTTATTTATTCATCTTTTATTTAGCCACAAAGGTGCCATTGAGAAAAAGATCTCTTCTTCCAGGGAGCCCAGACGGCAGCATAAGTTTAACATAAATAACCTGTTTCACATATAAGAGCGCTCACACCATCTTTTATTTTCTCACTCACCCCCTCTTCTCCATATGAGGCACCACCAGCTTAGTCATGAGGAAGGCTGCTTTCACGTTTATAGACAGGATCTATAAAGAAATGCAGGAAAAACATCACTCACACAAATATATAGTTTTCTATATTAAAATGTGGTAGAATAATCATAAACAGACAGAAGAGATTTTTAAACAGAGATGGAGACTCATTGGAACAGTTCTTCATATTTTTTTCAGATTTTTGCCTCCTACATGAGTCCTGGGGCTTCATTTGTTTGTTCGTACCTTGTCCCAGACGTCCTCAGTGGAGTCCATGATGTTTCCAAAGAAAGGGTTGACTGCTGCGTTGGACACCAGGATATCAATGCCCCCACACTGATCCAGAGTCTTTTCAAAACACACAAAATAACTCCATAACTAAAGTTTCTAAGTCATTTTAATCACAGACAACCTCGTAATTATGGCTGTGCAGCCATGTGGCCCAAACTCTGTGACGCAGTTGTCAGAGTAACTCTGGTGGATAAATAAAAAACTGAAAACGTGCTCGCTCACCATCTGCACCAGTTTCTCCCGGTCTTCTCCTTTGCCAACGTTGCAGGTGGTCCCGGTCACTCGGATGCTCTGGCTCTGCAGCAGCGCCACGGCCTTGTCCACGTTGGCCTGCCGCCGGCTGCTCACCACCACGTGGGCTCCTCTCCTGCCCAGAGCCTGAGCTGCAGCGAGGCCGATCCTGAGGAGGAGGAGGAGGAGGAGAGGAAGAGGAGTGTCTCAAGTCTGAAGTAACTTTCATTACCATCAGTGTGCTGCAGCTGCTTTATGTGCCGTTATTGTGAGTGAAATGTTCCTTTCAGGTGCCACATTTTGTGAATTTGCAGGTGCAGATACAAGATTTGATGCTTCGTGATCATTATTATTTATTTTTAATCACA
>JBAJHX010000042.1:5959087-5995075 GCA_037176925.1 Amniataba percoides
TGCCACATTTTGTGAATTTGCAGGTGCAGATACAAGATTTGATGCTTCGTGATCATTATTATTTATTTTTAATCACAATACAGTTTGATGCACATTTAATTCATAAATGTGCTTTATTATAATAATCTGCAACACTGTCTTAGAAAGAAAAGTTTTCAGCAATGTGAACATTCATGCTTCTTCTGGACAGCAGAACTGCCACCAAAGTGTATTTTCTTCCTCTTTTTGTGTATTTTATAGAAGTAATCGTGTAATTCTTACCCATCCGTGGAGGCGGTGACTATGGCTACCTTTCCAGCAAGGCTGCTTTGAGACATCCTCCTTTGGCCAGCGACAGGATTGGTCCTAAGGCACCTGAACACACTCCTGAACATCACCTGCGCACACAGAGAGAGAGAGAGGTAAACACTGGGAAACTGGGTCAAAGGTCACCTGCTGTGTCACAGCGGCAAACTGAATGCTGGGAGATATAAATGAGGTGCGGATGAGCCTCTTCCCCATTTGACACTTAGAAGTCAATATACATTCATCGATCTGTGCTGAAGAAGCAGCAACAACGTCATGCTCGATCGATATTTCCAAAAGCAGACAGTTCATGTTTCTACACGGTACATTATTTTATGCAGATGTTCAAATGTGATCGTGTGTTATCTCACCCTGCAGGTCATGCAGATTTGAACATGGAGCTGAACAGAGGTAGAGTTTGTTGAAGGGCTCTCAAAGTGCACAGCCTGGACTTTCGACTACTGAAGCTTCAGTCGGTGTTTCCGGGTGAGAGTGTGGCTGTCAAAATAAAAGCCTGCAGAAAGCACCCCAACAGAATTAGCTGCTCTTTAATAAAATGTGAAATAAAGTTATCACACAATTTGTTTGGGAGGATTTGTTTTTTTTTCTCATTGTAGATTTTAGTTTTTAGTTTTTATTTTCTAAGAATTATAATAAAAACCTCTCTGTTAACTTTCTTCAAACTCTTAAAATTACCAAGATTTTTCACAGGCATTCTTTTCTGATTATAGCATCCCCACCCCCTAATTTTACAGCTTAGTATTGTGATTATTTATGTATATTTTTACCTTTGTTTTTTAGATAGTATTGTTTACAGCCTTGTTATCTGATTATAGTTTTTGTTTCTCTCAATTTATAGCGATTAAGCGACTCAGTTTACAACTTAGTTTTCTGATTATATATATTTTCTGTCAATTCAACATTGTTATCAGCATTTACAGCTCAGTTTTATGATTATATGTTTTTCTCAATTTACAGCTTGTTTTCACAGAGTTTACAGCTTAGTTTTCCGATTGCAGTTTTTTTTATTGCTAACTTTTCTGATTGTAATTTTTGAACAACTTACCTTTCTGATTATATGTTTTTCTAACTTTACAGCTCAGTCCTCTAATTATATTTTTCTTCCTCAATTCACAGTTTAGGCTATTTTTCCTCCAGTGCACACCTGTTTTCCTATACTCTCATTAACGAGCACATTCGGACGTCCGTAAACGCACCACGCCGGAGCCAGCCAATCAGATTCGTCAGAACACCCCGAGCTGCGGCCGTTGGCTGATCTCACTCACACTGGATCGGCCTCACCGGCGGACGGCAGCCCGGTGACGAAGCTCCCGGTCCGGCTGGAGATCACGGAGGGGCGGGGCGGTGCTGTTGTCCCTGCCGGAGACGACTGATGGCTTCAGATTTTTTTTTTTTTTTGCGTGATAAGAAGCGATTTCACGTCTCACGGAGTCCCCGCAAATGAGAAGTTCACCGGCGGTGGGAAATAAAATAAAGGTAATTACTTTCCAGCTTTATTGTGCGAACATTTTCTGTCAAACACTTTCTTTTTACCTTTTAGTGCCTTTGTTGTTTTTTAACTTTAGCACCGAAAGGCGATGAAGATAACCAGCTAATGTTTGTAGCTAGGCCGCGACACACATAACAGACGTTATTACAGCTAACATCTTCTAAGACTGATTATAATTCAACCTGGATAACGGTTAAATAGTCGATTATTATATATATTTATATTAAAAAGGGGTGTACACCGTTTGTTTGTGAGAGATGCTAAGCTAATGTTAGCCGTGGCTGAACGGGGTGCGTTCAAAGTCACGTCACTGGGCGTGGAAACGGGAGACAGGTGTTGGAGCAGCGGATTCGTTTTCATTTCACGTGTGTCCTTTAAACAGATCTGCGCCCTGTGTGTGTTTGTTGTGTAGAAAAAAGTGTGACTTTTATATTTATCTTTGCTTTATTGTTAATATTACTGACTGGGTTGCAGGATCCTTCACACCAAGGGCTCGGACATGTGTCCGATGCAGACCCAGCTGTGCCCCGAGCTCCTCTTCTGTCGCCCATGAGACTCCGAGCTGATCTCGATGGACCACCTCGACTCACCAGGACACTTTGGTTATAGTTTCTCCCAGACATAGCTGATAATTAAGCAACGATGTCTGTCTCTGTGAGTACTTTACGTCGTCTCTTTGTCTGCATGCGTTTATTCTTGGACAATGGTGTCAGACTTTGGATGTGTTCCTGCTTTGGTTGCACAATGGTGGCTGACTTTAAACTGCAAAAATGTGATTTTATCTGCATGTTGCATGTCTGCATGTTTTTCATTTTTCTTCTTCTGCTTTTGCACATCATCTCACTATACACGTTTGATCCTCATTGCCTCCATTGCTGTTCTGAGGGGGGGGTCCCACATGGCTGGATGGAGACTGGCCGTCCCCAGGGGGTTGGTTTAGAAAATGAAAGGGGGCCTGACTCTCTGGCTTTGGGTTGGCAATTAAGTCCCTAAACAGCAAGGGACAGATGTGCCTCTCATCCCCTCCCCCCTGTCCCTCTCATCTCGCTCATTACCATTAAGCCCCTGTGTCCATTTGATCATTGATCCTCCCTCACTGTGCCCCTCTATCTCTCTCTGCCTCATGATTACCGACGCAGCTGTGAGTTTTTAGTCTTTATCGTGCTGCTGGCTTTTTAAACTTAATTTTTTTTATTGCAATAACCCACCCGTCTCTCTTCCTGTCCCTCTGTCTCTCCTCACGCTGTCCTTTTACGAGATCTTCCCTATTCACTCCTATTCACTCTCCATTCAACGACGCCAAACAATCAACCTTTTATACTCCTGACTTGGCATTGGCATGTCAATGTACTTGTTTGTTTGTGGTGTGCAGATGTGAGACGCTAGCTTGTGTAATGTGGGCTGTCGATTAAAACCTACTTTCCCATGGCCAGCTGGTGTGTGTGTGTGAATGACTGGAGAGGAGGATCCCTGTTTATGATTTCTGCTCTTGTCTCGGCCTCTCTCTCAGACGGTATTGGCAAAGGCGCTGTTCGACAACACGGCAGAGAGCCCGGAGGAGCTGGCTTTCCGGAAGGGCGACATCCTGATGGTTCTCGAGCAGGAGCAGAGTGGAGGACCGGGCTGGTGGCTCTGCTCCCTCCATGGCAGACAGGGCATTGCCCCTGCTAACCGCCTTCGACTCCTTCAGACCGCCCCACCCCCAGGCTCAGATGCCCGCCATGGCCCCGCTGAAGACTCCGTCTACCTGTCGCCCGGTTCCCCACTGGCCCGTACGGCTGTCAGCAGCAGTGCAGAGGACGTAGATGGAGTGTATCGCTCCCCGCCAGGCGTGGGTGAGGGGCGGGGAGCTGCCTTGAGGCCTGGGGAGCTCCGCAGAGTCGAGGGCGGGCGTCCACGCTCGCACTCCAGCTCTGGCACCCGGCCCAGGCCTGACTGGGACATTGGGGTGGCTGGACGACCACGCTCCCCCTCTCTGAGAGGACGAGGAACAGAAATGACAGGAACACTTTATCAGACTCCAGTAAGTCCCATGCCTTCAGGTTCTAAGCTTGCCAGGCAGCCAGGGGCTCTCGTGGCTTCAGAGTCTGTGTACCTCGCCCCCACCGGAGTGCCGAGGGCAGCCGATGAAGCAGAGGACACTACATATCTAGTCCCCAGAGAAACACTAACAGGGCAGACTGACGACTGTTACTTGGTGCCCAAAGGCACACCGCTCGCAGGTGATGATGTTTACCAATCCCCAACAGGAGGAATCGTGGCCTCTAATGGCCCCTCTGCAGTCGGTGGAACGCCTGGTACCCCCCAGCCCAAAGTGAGCCAGGACACACCTGGGATGTACCAAACACCCACCCCTGTGGGAGCAAACCTTCACAGGACTTCAGCCACCATTCTGGCCCACCAGCACCCATCTCAGTTATCACCTGCCCAAGCATCTCCCAGACCTCTGCTCAAGGGAGTCTCACCCAACTCTGCTGTTTCCAGGGGCAAACCCGGCATGGCGAGCCATCGGGGGTCCCCTTTGCTGGTCAGAGCGGGGCAGGTCAGGGTGCCTGGGTCACCAAATTTTGCCCGCAAACCTCCTCCACCTGCACCTCCTGTTAGGGGAGTCACCAGGAAAGATGCACAACAGGCAGCTGATTCCAACTCAGTCCCCAAACCCACTGCTCAGGTCACTTCTGCAGGCCTGCAGCAGGATGTGGACAAGCAGAGGGGAACTCCTCAAAGCAAGGAGGAAAGGACGAACAATGGCACGGAGAAAAGCAACAATATGAAGAACAAAAAAGAAAATCAGGAAAACACAGATCCTGTGGATGACCAGGTATGTGAACACATTGTTATAACAGCTGTTCTGCCCTGAAAAGTGTTAGTTATAGTTTTATACTTAATGTAATGGTTATAAGAATGTCTCATTTTAAGGAGTTTTAAAACGAGTGGATGTCCACGTTGTCTTGAGTTTCCCCACCATGTTTTGTAAATATGCAAGGTTTGATGGACCTGTGTTCAGAATTTGGCTTTGTGCCTTTGTTGCCCTGGTAGGTGTATGATACCCCTCCCAGTGGCAGGTGGCAGCGTCCAGTCCCATCTTCCCTCGGTGATGACGATGGCATCTATGACACCCCCCGCAGTGTCCCACCACAAGCGGACTCTGAGACAGAGGTAAAAATAACACTTACAACTTTACTTGTCAGACAAAGATTTAAATGAAATCATATAAAGACGTTATTTTGGAGTCAGCATGTCGATGTCAAATATTCATTAATGCTGTTTCTAATCTCCTCTACCCCTCGCATATAATTAATGCTATTGCTTTAATTTCCTGACCGTTAAATGGAAATCGATAAAGTATATGGGAACTGGAGTGAAGCGTGATGAAATTCGTGTCTGTACATGTGTGTTGCGATTCGCCAACAAAAGATGACTATCAAACACCCCGTCACCATTTCTTCCCACATTCCTTCATCGGCCTGTTTCCCTGCCCCCCTTTAAGGCGAGGCCACACCTGTCTCGGTCTGCTGTGGGAGCCTGTCTATCCAGTCCAAGTGCTGCTGCTATTTTCTCTCAGTCACACCCATCTGTCAGGGCCATGCCAAGGCCACCGACACCCCGCCCCCCATTTTCCCCCCCTTTAATGTTACTTGAGTGTGCCTGCCAGCTGTTGGATTATTTTTTTTCCTCCTTGCCTTCAATTACTGTATGTGGACTGCAGACTCGTTGCTTTTAGCTGTGTAAGGGGATGGATGTGTCTCTGCCCATTGTAGAGTACAAGTAGGTCACTTCTGTAAAAGATGACTTTGTCCTAATAGTTGGGCATGAGATGGATCATTTGTGGAAAAAAATAATAAGGCCACCTGCTGCCGTGTAGGCAATTTGATAAGAATACACTGGAGCCAGGTTTAAAAAAAACAACAACCATGCAGAACAGGAGAATTTCCTTATCTCATCAACTGTAAATCTTCAAGTGCCAGGTTTTGAGAAAGTCTTTTAAAGTCACAGTGTGCCAACATCTTCTTCTAACGAAGTCTGTGTGTCCTCAGTATTGTGAATGAAGCCTCAACATCCCATCGCTAACACAGAAACCCCCGTATGGTACAGTCGGTCCCTGTCTGTCCTCACAATCATATTCCTTCTGTCCTCTCCCCGGACCTGTAGGTCTATGATGTCCCCACCACCTCTCTGAATGTTTCCACGTTGGATGTCCGGCCTGATGAAGCTGATGATGATGTGTACAGCGTCCCTACACTACCAGGTGTGCCTCTGGGCCCGGGCGAGTCCAGCACCAGCCTCTCTGGGGACGACGGCGTCCAGGTCGGACAGGTTTATTGTGTACCTGGACCCGAGAAACGAGCCAGCGGCGGAAGTCATAACCGGGACTCCTCTGAGCCCGACTGTGGCATCTATGACATGCCTGCCTTGACCGTGGAAGTCCTCCCTCACTCTTTGTCATCCTCCTCCACCTCAACTCGCCGCCTCTCAGTCTCCAGTAACGGCTCAGGTGACGTGCAGTGGCGAGCGTCGCTTTCCAGCCTTGTGCACTCTGTGTTGAGCACGGTGTCCTGCTCGGCCTCCACCCTGTCATCTCGGGACCTGGCCACCTCGCTGGCCGACATCCTGTCTACGTGGAAAGCCAGCCACTCGGACGACCCCCCGCCGCCCCTTCAGCAGGCGTGGGCTCGCCTGTCAGACCTCCTGCCGGCGCTGTCCGCCATCGGCAATGCTCCTCCATCTGAAGGGCTCCTGTTGCTGGTCCAGCGCTCCCTTGAGGAGAGCGCCCTCCTCTTGCAGGCTCAGGGCCGACCCCGTCTGCCCTCCCAAGAATCCCTGTCCCGTCGGCCTTTGCCCGCGCTCCCGGTGTCTGACGGGAAGACCTCAGGTGGGATGGGCTCCCGTAAAGGTAGCTGGATCCAGGAGAGACCCCTGCCCCCGACGCCTCAGCCTTCCTTCCCCTTGCCTCCCACCCCACCCACTGTGACGCTGACGGTGGGCCCCGCCGACGGAGAAGACGACCCCAGCAACGAGTACGCAGGGATCGGCTTGACTCCCATCCCGGCTCCAGTGCCTACTGGAGACAGCGTGGGATACGTCAAGCTGCAGGTCAGTTTTTGATGATGAAATCAACTGATTGTTACACAGCAAACTTGATTCATGTAGTTTTACAGCTACAATACGAGCAAAGAGAGGCTGACTCTCCTCTCTCATCTACACCAGGGTAAACCTGAGCCACCTCCTGACGCCCTGACTGAGAACGGACAAATACAAACTATCACCGCAGAGCCCAGGGTGAGTCTCCTCCTCCGCGTTTTTACCTCCATGTAGAAAATCCCTAGCTCCTCTAGTCCACAGTCATTCTTACAAAATTTTGGTTGTACAGAAACGCACTCAGCAAGTCAGCACAGATAAGTCACTGATTCCCTCTGAGTTCACGGCGCGCTCTGTTTACTAATGAGTGCTGTGACTCATTAATCCAGCGTGCAGCAGCTCTTTGGCTCCTGCTGTGTGCTAAACCCATCTTCACCTGACTCTGTATCTCATTAACCCCCGTTGATTTCCGCCTCATGAATCTGCACGCCCATCTGTTACCCGTAGAGTTTGGCTTCTAATGTTTAAAGCTTCCATTTGTTCTTCAAAGATCAAGGTTTTCAGCTGGAGGCTTGTAACAACACAAGTAGGAAAAATTACAGCCATGTCTTGTGTTATCTTTGTTGCTTGAGATTGAGGTCATGTTTTTTTTATCACCCGGTCTGCATGTTTTCGTCTCCTCGTTGGATTCCTTGGTTACGACGCAGACGACAAACAAGAGGTCACTTGTAAATGTTAACAATCTTGCCTTACATCGACTGGAGGCAGCGGGACAATAAGTGACAGAAAAAGCACAGTCATTCTTTAAACGGTGCCACTTGCTGACGTACTGTACATATGTGCGTGTTTGTGTCTGATTTCTGAAGTTCAGTTTGAGATTCACATGTCTGACCTCACGTCCTGCATTACATTAACACAGCCACGCATCTGCTAGTTTCACTTTGTTGTTCATTTACCTCGTGTAGCAAGAGTCAGCTAACACAGACGGTATAAAACAGAGTTCCTTTATCAAAAGGTCTTTACCATTGTGCACATCATTCAATGAGATAGAAGTATGTAAATCTTCTGGAATGTTAGATGAAAGAAGCTCCAGTATTCAGGAGTGGCTCATGATTATTTTTAAGTAATGGGTTCATTTGCAGATTATTTTTGATACATTTTTTGGTAATTAAAGTAGTTGAAAATTATCAGTTCCTGTATTCTCCCTTTGCCCAAGCGGACGTCTTTATGTATCTTTGTCCATCAATTTCCCTTACAAGCACTAATTCCACCTTTCCTTCCACAGCTGACTCCATCCCCGGCTCTTCCGGTGTCCCTGTCCCTGGAGGACTCGGAGCTGCTGTCCTTCTACTCCTCGCAGAGCCTCGCTCACCTCTCCTGCCTGGCAGACGCCATCGACGTGCTCTTCAGCAGCGTGCAGGGGAACCAACCGCCGCGCATCTTCGTCGCCAGAGGGAAAAGTCTCATTGTGACGGCGCACAAGCTGGTGTTCATTGGGGACACGCTCTCCCGCCTTCTCAGCTCTGCCGACCTGCGGGCGAAGGCACGTAGAGAAAACCCTTCTGCACGTTTTGTTTTCATGACATTATGTGTATTATCAGATTTTAGGTAAAAAAAAATTCACCTGTGTAATAAGTATTTTTCTTCTTACCTCTACTTTAGATCACAACCTCGGGGGGACGACTCTGCCAGGCCTTAAAGTCAGTCGTCGTGGCAACAAAGGGCGCCGCACAAAACTACCCGTCAGTATCCGCCACACAGGAGATGGTGGACCGCGTCGCTGAGCTCTCCCAGCAGGCGGCTGGCTTCTCCACCCTGCTCCAGCGTCTGGCGGAAACATCATCATGATATTTCGAATCACTTAACGTAAAAACTTTGTTTACACTACGCGTATATTTTTTCTCTTTGAAATGCCTTATTTGTTGTTAGACTCTTTCATTACCTTTCGTTTGAATGGGATTGAAGCAAGCGAGAGCTTCGCCTCGCTGCAGCTGTTACTGAGCTGGGCTTTGACTGTGTCGGGTTTTGTCCTTCAAGTGTGTGTTGGTTTGCCTTTGTTTATATACTGACCTCCGTGCTTTGATGCCAGGCACACTTGTCGTTTTGAGTGTTAACTTATTGAATATTTGAAGCCCCGCTGTGGCTTTGAGTGTCGGTGCGGATTGCTTATCTTGGGAGCTTTGCTTTATTATGTTTGCCATATTTCCTTTCCCTCACATGATAGCCATTTTTCCTTCCTTCCTCTATTTATTTAGCCATCCCCCCTATTCCAAAAATAGCACAGAAGGAGGCCTTACATCCTGGTTCTGGCCTACTTTTTGCTATGATACCTGAAAGGCCTTTTGTGATTATCATTCTGCTTAAGCAGCACATCGAGTGTTTTGGGCTGAAAATGGGAGACATGGAATAGGGTGTGGGGTAGGAAGTTTTGCCCGACTTCCATTCTTAATCTGTGCAAGTATGCGTTGTGTTTGTGTTGCACACATTTCCACTACAATGCGAGGATTAACTGCGGTACAGCGTGCACGCCCCTCAGTGAGGATTACAAGAAAAATCTCTCAATACATGCAGTCTTAAACACTTCAAGAAGTCCCGTCTGTCAGAAAGGGAGATGATATCTGAGAACTGATGCAGTGACTGAGAGGGAATAATGATAGTAGGGTGAGAAATTTTCCTAAGTGTGTTCTTTCCCACAGTCACATGGTAACCTGTCAATGGATGAGAAACCTGTCGACCAAGCTCACCTGTCCCCACATGTCTTATGATCTGCATGCTTGTGTTTCTTCATCCTCCTTCCCGTAAGATGCTCACCCTTCTCAAGAGAGCTTACTCACGTCTGCCTCTACAGTTTCAAGTGCAGCAGAAACTAAAGCTGGGTATGATACACATCTCCCGACCTGAGTGGAAACTGTGAGAGGAAGCCGACTTTTTGACTTTTAATCCAACAGAACACACATTGTTTTCATCTTAGACCACTGTATCACCGTCTGACCTCGATCGTTCTCACTTATACCACTCATCAGATGTAATATGTTGGTCTACGCACAAACACCTCAGAGACGTGCTCAGTATGAAGACGTGGTGGAACTACTTATAAACTGGACGTTTAACAGGCATGAGTCTTCTCACACATACACTACAAATCTTTGTCGTACGGCCAGCTTCGTCTTTGTGGCGCTACACAAGTTGGATTATGATGCATCCTGTGTCGTCAATCATCTTGCTTATCCTTATGTGACTTTTATTTTCCAGATCAGTATCACCAGGGCATTGCATAATCTTCTTTTTTTTTCAGTTGTGTGGTTCAGTTTAAATCATAGTCTTTGGGGAATATTTTTATCCTCCTGCTTTTACATTTTCTCTGCTGCAGTGCCACTTTGTGGAGGTTTGAAGTATTACTCAATGAAAAAAACTACGTATGAAGAGAGCATGATCAGCAAGTAACCTTTATCTATATATTTATTATTGTCGGTTTTTATGTTCTTTGCGTTTCAGTTTGCATGGCTTTAATTTGCTTAAATATGACATATGCACATCCTCCACCAGGGATGACATGTCCTGGTAATTTACAATGAACCTTTCTTTTTGGTGAATATGTTGAGTTACAGTTCAAAGATATATGGCTGTATTTTCTTTTGTACAAGAACATTTTTTTTACACTATGTGAACTGAGTCTTTTGTTTTTTTCCTTTGCGAGGTATAGAAATGAATCTTCTCTCCTACAGTATGCAAACCTCTTTACTTTTAACACTACATTCGATGTCTGTCTTGTATTCCTGTTCAGAATGCACAAATACATCTTTTGCAATTAAACAAATGTGTTTCGATTATTGCTCGCAGCATTACTCTGTCAAAAAAAGAAGTTATTCATTGTGTATGCAAGATTTTTTTTTTCTACCAGCAAAAACCATATTATAATCTTAAATCTTTATTGGCAAGGTATGTGGACATGGAAATGACAATGCTCCCACTGTATGTACACAAAAACAGAGATACACAGTTTAAAACAAGGACAGTTCAACAAGGTAAAAATAATATAAATATAAAATTGAGTGTGTGTACAAATATGTAAAGATAATAAGTGTCAGGAGGCTGAAATCTATTTAATTATTGCAACAAGTAGCCTTATATACAAGGTAGGTGGGTATGACAGCATATAACACATGAAAGAAGTGTAGATTTGTGTTTAATGGTGGTGTTATTAACATGTTAAAGTGTGTATTAGGAATGGGAATATATTATTTAATGGTTTGTGTTGAAGGGTTTATTATCAGGGATAACACTGTAATAATAATGAATTAACTTTTTTTTTAGCCTAAACTGAATAACCCCACTTTAAAAAGCTTTAAAATATATGAGATAAAGTTAAAATGGTGGTATCTCTGGGCTTGACTCGGGCCTGTGCTGTTATGTGACTCGGACGACCCGAGTGTTTCCGGAAATTACCGAGCGGTGACGCGGAAGCTTCGGCCGTAGCGACGCTCGTTGGAGTTTAGACGAGCGGAGGGAGCAAAATGGCGGACGAGGATATTACGCTTGATGGAAAACCTCTCCAGTCGCTCCGAGTCGCGGACTTAAAGGCGGCGCTGGAGCAGAGAAACCTGCCGAAGAGCGGCCAGAAAAACACGCTCATCAAGCGTCTGAAAGGGGTGAGTTTTTTCCCCTCGTTTCCCGTAACGCAACACACACCCCCTACAGTTAACGGAGCTGGGGGTGTCGAGTCCGGCCAAGTTCAGCAGGAGGCGAGAGACGGTGGGGGTTAACAGCCGAGGCGGAGCGCGGAGCTCCGGGGAGCGGGAACAAACAAACCCGCCCGGTACGCGGTCTTTTTTCCGTTATTCTCCGGCGTTTGTAGCTCCGTCTCTCCCGACTTTTAACCGTGAAGTACTCGCGGTGTTGCACACAGTTGAACAGTGCACCTGTCAAGTCGAGGCCTAAGCGGAGTGTAAGCGAGGGAGCAGCCGCACATAGTGTTCAGTACACGGCCGTGCCCGCGCTCCCTGTGAGTGTGTGTGTGGGGGGGGGACGCGGGGGCGCGCACGGAGATGTAAACACATTGTTTATGCTAGCTCCTGCAACAACTAATTATTACATGTAAGTTAAATTATTGTTGTTGTAGTTGTTTTTTATGTGATACTCAGCTCATAAACAGCTCAGGGCCGTAATCGGGATTTTGAGGTCATGAGTCTTAAGCCCCCCCCCCACTTTCATAATAATATTATTTCATATTTAACATTAGGCCTACACTGTTTTTTTTACTGTATTTTCTCCTGTGCATGTATATGAGTTTGCATGTCAAGTATGGGTTTCAGGGTTGTAGCAAGGATTTTATAAACATTGAGATCATAAGTCTGAAGTCCCCCCATCTCCTCTTACTCCAGGCCTTCACACAGCTGTTTTCTAAGTTTTTAATTACTCCTGTGCATGCATATGAGCCCTTCTGTCAAATGTATAGGTTTCAGAGCCATAATCACTAACCCCCCCCCCACACACACACACACACACACACACACAATAATTCCAGGTATTTAAAATAAATTTGTTTTTGTTTTATATGCATTTTATTTACTCAAGTTAACTGTTTTCTGTTGATGTTTAGTGAAATAAAATGTCATTTCAAAAACATTAAATCATCACCTGGCTTCTGGATTCTGCTGAGGAGATAATTAATAATTTTTAAAGTACTTTATTTTTTATCTTGCCACACCACCAAGCCTTGAAGGGTTTTGGAGCATCTGTCAGGAATAAAATTCTGGTGGGGAAATAATTAATCTGTTTTAATTATTTAGCTTTAACTCTTCACTTTCCCTGAGCTCTGAATGTTTTTGGATGCTACCCTGTGTATCGATATAACAGCAGATACTTGCTGCATATGAGCTTGCATGTCATATCTCAGGTCGAAATATTAAGCCAAACACTTTAGACTGCACAAAGTTTACCATAAGGGCACAGTGGAGTGCCACTTCCATTTTAATTTCCATATGTGGAGATGTCATTTGTATTCAAAACAGGGCAGGGCACAACTTAACCAAGCCTTCATAAATGTGTAAATGAGGCAGCAATGGTGGCACTTTAGGATATGAGTAATGTTGACAGCGATCTTTGAATTATAATTTTGACATACCATATTTGCTGTTATGTAAAAAGTGCAAAGTTTTAATAAGGATTTTTTTTTTTTTGGGGGGGGGGGGGTTCTCTTTAAACCTGTGAGTTATTTGATGTTTTATAATGTTTTTCAAATTATGTGTTTATCCATGTTTAAAAAAAAAATCCAGTAACTTACGTGGTAGGTGAAATAAAATCTAAAAAGATAAAATTGCATTTATCCCTTTTTTGTTACTTTTCCTCATGATGGAGTACTTTACATTAAAAAAATCCCTTTCTTGTTTCCCTGCAGGCTCTGATGCTGGAAAATCTTCAGAAGTCGTCCTCCTCTCACAGCGGGCTGCAGCCCAACTCACAGGTAAGAAGAGATTTTTTTAAATGGGTTAATTTCTTTGGTGTCTGTCTACATATATATATATATATGGGAATTCAATTTTTTTTAGAAATGTACAACTCTTGTCATTTTTCTTTTACTTGCAATATTTCATAAGAAATATATAAAAGACTGGGATCCGCCATGCACACAGACACTACTGTTTCGTACTGTGTGTAGGTATTGATAATGTATTGTTTTATGCATTTTATTGTTTTGCAGATAGGTGAGGAGATGAGCCAGAACAGCTTCATAAAACAATACCTGGCCAAGCAGCAGGAGCTCCTTCGTCAGAGGCTGGAGAGAGAGGCCCAGCGAGATGACGAGGCAGACGGTATGACACTCACATGAACGCACACAATCACAATGCTGTCTCTGCCACATGAACAACGGCTCTTTAGCTTAAAGGAACTGAGCAATGTTTGTGTCTTTCCCTCCCCCACACGCTCCTGTTAATTTATGTTGTTCAAACATCACCTAATTTCATGTACATTTGTATGCACAAGAGTATGGACACAGAATTCTCAATGTGATTCATTCTAACTTTGTCCTGGGGTGGGAAGCAGAGGGCGTGTGTCATGAGTGTTAATCCTCACATTAGTGCTGACCTTTAGCCCCTGCCTCGTGTCCCCCTCTCACAGAAAGCCCAGCAGTGCCGGAGGAGGATGAAGACCACTCTGAGGACAATGACAGCTCCTCCTTTGCCTCCGACAAGGTCAGTAACCTCCACATGCTGAATGGCCAAATGGGGAGCACCAAGAATTTATCCAGCAGACTAGGACACACTACACTGCTACACACTGATCATGTAATGCTGCGAATGTTTCATTTTATTTTATTATTTTTATGCTATTTTAATGTAAAATTTTAGGGGATACTTAATTTGTTATTTTTACAATATTTTTGTCTTGCACGTATGTGTTTGAACAGTGTTTCTGTGGCCATCTTAAACCAGAAGATTAATTTCCATTGCTTATAAATGGCTTTATGTTTATAAATCTATAGAACAAATGTAGTAATTGTGACGTATTTTGCCCAGCAGCTTCACTCTGTAGCCTCTCAGCCCTCAATGACCAGGGCAGAGCAGAGAGGAGGAGATTCAATGATGGGTCATGGGATGATGGCACACGGCCCTGAAATGGGCCATGGTCCTACCCTCCACCCCAAGGAGTCCCTCGAGTCTCCAGCAGCTAGGATGCAGCGAGCCACCTTTCATCAGGGACACAAGGAGCCACCGGCCCCTTCTCCTCCCCGCGCCGTAGCCTCCCTGTCAGTGCGCGTCCTGGGCCAGCCTGATCGCCAGGGCCTGCCCCCTGCCATGCCCCGAGCCCAGGAGAAGGAGGGCACCGCTCCGAGTGAACCGGGATCAGCTCACCCTGTCCTCCACCTCAGCCGATCTGCCAGGGTCTCAGCGGGAGGACACGGCCACGAGGACAACGATGAAGACGACAGTGGTGACGACGAAAGTGAGGATGACGAGGACTGGGGGCCCGGTCCTGGCGGAGCAAGAAGGGGCAACAGAGTACCTCCCCAGCCTCAACAGATGCCACCCAGCGTCCCATCAACAGTTGCGAGATCCAAGCGCAAGCTTCAGCCTCCGCAGCACATCCCACCTCCACAGGCACACCACACCCCAATGCAACTACGCCACCCCACTCCACCTCCATCTCCACCCCCTGATCTGTTTCCACTACCTGACACCCCCAAGCAGAGCCCACCAGACGACCATGAGGGAGAGGGCCGTGAGGCTGCACGTGGTCCAAGAGTCTTCCCACCTTCCTCCATGCAGAGGCAAGACTCCGACTCAAGCTCTCGTTCCAGCAGCCCTGAGCCGCCTGTGAAGCGGGGGCCTGGGCCCCTTTCTCTGCTTGTACACAAGATGGAGTCAGAGGGCGCTTTCAGTGCAATGGAGGCCACCTCAGCTGCAGATATGTCAGCACACTCCACTGCTGGGCCTGCCAGCTCCAGCGAATCTCCACTTCAAAAACTGGAGAGAAAGAGGCTTCAGGAGAACAGAGAGATGGAGGAAGAGAGGCGACTGAAGGAGGAGCAGGAGAGAGAAAGACAGAAGATACAAGAACAAGAAAGAGAGAGGAAACGCTTGGAAGAGGAAAAAGAAAAGGAGAGGAAGCGACTGGAAGCGGAGGAGAAACTGCGCCAGAAAGAGGAGCAAGAAAAAGAGAGAAAACGTCAAGAACAGGAAAAAGAGAAAGAGAGAAAGCGGCAGGATGAGGAGAAGAGACGAGAAGAAAAACTGCAAATGGAGAAGAAGAAGAGACAGGAGACCGCCAACAAAGGCAGGGTGTCTGTAAAAGATGCCCAAGATTCAAGTTCCTCATCAGATTCTGACTCCTCTTCGCGCTCATCACAGTCCTCCTCCTCCGGTGATAAAACCTGCATCGCCAGGCAGCCGAAGGTCAGTAATCAAACTGTCGTAGATGGCAGTCTTTCACCACAGCGCTAAAAAGACATCTGTGAGCTCTAGCACTTGTGAAGTTACTGCCATACAGCACCAAGCTCAGTGCTCTCAGAGACTGGGAGTGCTAGAGTGTCTTACACATTAGTGTTGTTTTTTGCCAAATTATTGGAGAAGTGTGGCAAATGTTTCCAACTACTTTTTCCATTATTTTTTGTTTAAGCCTTTCCATGTGTTTTATGGAAAACTTGGCCTGCATTTAGATGCACTTTAAAGCTAAATAATCTTTTGGCATACTGTTATTTTTTTATTCTTTTTACTTTCACAGAAGGCAGACCAAGGACAAGAAGCCAAGGATGGGAAAAAGACTAACCTGGGTAAAGGGACAGAGAAACAATACCTTTCAAAAAGGTCAGTAACCATATTAAAATACATTTATCCCTAATAACAAGTGGAGTTAAGTCTTCAATTTTGTGTGGTTGCTCCGAAAATGAACTATCATTATTAATTGTCACCTTCTTGGAGGAGCAGCTGAATGACGTTTTGTCGAAATCATAAAAGCTTTGAAGTATGGAGACAACATGAGACTAAATTACTGGAAAGTCAAAATAGGAAGGATGATGATAATGGTATTTTTGGTGTCTTGTCATGTTCCTGCACACTTTAGGAAAGCGCAAGTGTTTTAAAGATTACCGTGTATCAGTTGCCATGTAGCAATTCTCAGTAAAACTTAAAATATAAATAAATAAGGACAGTTTTTTATTAGATTATCACTACATGGATGTCACAGTTTACTCACATATATGCAGAAAGAACTCACTCATATTAGGTGAATAAACTGATTAAGTTTCTCATAGATTTTGCTGTTTTACTCACATGTTTGTGTTTGTTGGGCTGAATAGATTGGTCACATGAAAAGGTGGAAATCATTCATCACTGTGATTGTCAGCGTAAAAAATGCACAATATATGACGCTTCCAATTAAAAGCACATTGGTCACAGAGCTGACAGCATGCCTCCAAGATCTGTTAAACCTTGTCTCGGTTGTAAACACACCCCACTGCCTCCCTCACTCTAATTATAGCAGGCTGTATTTCTTGTCAGGCGCTCAATGCGGCAGCCTCACAGGCGGCGTGGCTGCTGCTTTTCTCTTGAGAAAAGAGTGGGTCCTTTTTTGCCTTCGCTCGTTGCCTTCCACTGGTGTCTTTTCCGTGCTCGTCCTCTCCCTGTTGCTAGCAGCTGAAACCGCATTTCCCTCCAGCGCAGCTCCTTTTTTTTTTATTAATCAACATTTTTTTAGGTTATATTTCTAAACGCGCTACGTTTAAGCCGCGCTCTCTCGGAGCTTTTATTTTGGAAATCATCCGCCGGAACACGTTTTTTCCCCCACTCCGGTAGACTTGAGCCAACATGGCCGTCTGGCATGCATTGCATCCCTGATACCGACGCAGTGCACGGCCGTTCAGCAGCGGAAACAACCGCGACCCGATCGGTCATTTGGCGTCATACCCGGTTTGGAGCCGCTCCTGGCCGGGACGACCCGCAGCGACACCGCGGTATCTTTCATCCCCGCGGGTTTCCCTTTCAAGGCCGGCCATAATGCTGTCCGAAGGCAACAAAAACGGGTAAGAGTGAGCCAGAGGGCGACCCGAGGCTTCAGGTTGCAGGTTGTACTTTCACGCCCCGCATGCAGAGAGCACCGGGGACATGTCAGCCTGCCGTGAAACCGGCTGCACGTTAACGATGCTGGTCGCTTTGCAGCCCCCCCTCCCCATCTTTTTTCCTCCCTGCCTGTTAAATATCATGTCATCAGTTCATTGGCCTGGTTATGAGCGTGTTACATGTTCGCCCATGTGAGGAGGAGGCGGTGGGGGGTGGTGGGGGCTCTTTTGTTGAGTGAAGGAGCAGGGAAGGATTTTTTTTTTGGAGGGGGGGAAGGGGGTCTCCTTTCTGTGATCAGTGCTTAAAATAGCTTCAGGTTGAAGGAGCACATTGATGAATAAATAATGGGCTCAGATTTCAGTGATTCCTCCCTTTCTGTGTTTCCCCTCAATGTTTCTGTCATGTCAGGTAGCCAGAACTCTTCATTTCAAATATGTATTTTATTTTTAATTTGGGATATCCTTATTTTGTCACCCATTAAGCCTGAGTTATCTCCATGCTGTATGTGCATCTTGTCTATCACACAGAAGACTATATTTGTATTTTTAGTTTTTGTGTGGCTGGAGCCGTTAATGATCCCACTGTTGTCAAGGGAGATCATTAAAGCAGACATCTGTTAGCTGTACAGTCAGTGTGAATGGGCCCTTATGGTGTGATATAATTCTCCCAGCTGGCACCAGCAGTCACACTCTCGTCCCCTGGGAGCCGACTGCATGTCTGGTTTGATCGGTGACAGTGTTTTTGTCCACTTTATGAGTCCGGTTTGTTCATTAGGACGCAGTTTGAGTCATTCTGTTAAGTTGACATGAATGAAACTGGTGCTTTGGTCAGTTTTTGAGAAGTTTAGCTACACTAAGTAATGCATTTATTTCCTGCAACATCTTTATAAATTGTGACATTGTTCTTCAGGATCAAGCTTGAATGGGTTTCCTCATTCCAGCTTAGTCATATGAATTCAAAGCTGCTTGAAATGTCGCCTTAAAGGCTGCTATTTGAACGGAAAAAGGCCAAGCATCGCGGGGACACACAGTTAGTCACTCATTCTTTCAGTGATCCTAACATCACCTCGGTTTGGCTTCGCCCACTTTCCTGATCCTGTGGGGTTGAATTTCCAGTCGACATCTGTCTCTCTTTATAGCCTGTGCAGGTGTTGTCCCCAGTCTCGCCACTCCCGCATCGACGTCTACACCTAGGACAAATGAGAGTCAGCGTGGCGCGGAGGAGGGGAAAAAGCTGTCCTCCTGCCTACACTCCTGCCAGTGACTAATCTCCAGAGGAGGAGGTTGAGCAGGCTCTCCTAACACTCCGGGTAGATTTCAGTTGTGCAGAGACTACCATTGCAGGCCCTCCTTTTAAAGAAACTTTGCCAACGGCTGTGTCGCTTTACTCAGAGAGAGAGAGAAAGAAAAGCCGAGGTTTGGCTGTCTGAGTTGGCCATGTGAAACTGTGAGAGTAATTTTTGGAGATATATTTTAGTCACTGATATCGGTCTTGAAAGTACTGAGAGCAAAGAAAACAGCCCATCACCTGGTTGTTGTAGTGACTTTTGGTGAAGATGACTCAGTGTTTGAGCCTGAGAGGTTCTTCTTAGGTTCAAATTGGCCTTTATCTTGGACTTGACTAATGCCTGCAAGAATTGGTAGATTAATCAATTATTTGACTAGTTGGTATCAGAAATGCACATTAGCCTCTGTAGTCAATTATAATGAATACATTATGCATTGCAGATGATCATGTAATGAATCAGACAATGGAGGAGACTCTGCAGAGTGATGGAGAGGAGGAAGCTTGAGGAAGCGATGCTCCCACCTACAGGGTGCTGCCTCGGTGCCTGTGTCATCACACGGAGGCAGCAGAGGAGACTTTTGATGATGCTGGCTGGGGAAGTTGAGGGCGTTGCTAAAAATATAATGATGACATCTGCTTGGCTTTGCTCCGTCTTAGATAACAGCGATAAAATAAACCAACGTGTGGGGAAGCATTTCACTGTGTGAGGTCTGACTCATATTAACTACGAAGCAAGGCTGTCATTGGATGAGTTTAGACTTCAGGGTTTTTGGGGTTTTTTTCCTACAAGCATGGTTCAGATGAAGACCGCACACATGGAGTCAGCTGCGAGTGTGTGTCTTGGACTATGACTTAGTTTGAGGTGTGTTTGTGACCCTGGGTGTCTGTTAGCTGGTGAGTTATTTATAGCAGGAGTGACCCAGATCACTGCCCACCAGCACCCTTTCTCTGACTGCTCCCAGTGTTTTCCCTCTCATACTTCACATCGTTTGTCTGGATTGTTTTCAATTAGGGCTTAATCTAATACAGTCATTAATCTGCCGGCTGCTTTCTTGATTAGTCGTTTCACCTATGAAATATCAGATGAAAGTGAAACATTCACATGATGTCCAGGAGATGTCTTCAAATTGGTTGTTTTGTCTAAACAATGCTCTAAAACCGAAACATAATGAATTATTATCTCATGAGACAAAGGAAGGAGACAAACCTCAAAATTGACGCTTGAACTAGATAATGTTTGGTAAGTTTTGCTTATAAAGTGGCTTAAAGATTTCATCCATCATAATAGTTTCAGCATTAGTTTGCCTCAATATTTTAATTGATTCAGAAGCCATTGTTCTAAGGTTATGCAACACCAGATAGCGATCAAAAGAACATCTTTTTCAAAATATTTTGTCATGTATAAAAGAAAAATTAAGCAAATCTTTTTGAAGAGAAGTCCCAAATTAAAAGTCATGATACTGGCTTTCATTTCATCCTCCTGTCAGCAGAGTCACACCCATTAAGAGGTTGTTAGATATCTGCTTTGACAGTGTGCATAAGGCCTCGTCTTCACAGTGGTTAAGTGCATAATTGCGGTCTTTATCAGTGACTTCTACAAATAAAAAGGCTTTGATATATTGTTCAAGGAAGCTATTGTTTGATTGATAAAAGGCGGATCGTTTTACTGTGATGTGCATTTACTGTGATCTGGTAACTCAGAGGTACATCAGATAGATTTAACTGAAGAAACCTAAGGGCAGACAAAGATAATAAGCTTATCAGCAGGTGAGAATCAGTATGACCAGACTCTCTTACTGACCAGTATTGACCCTGTGCTCTCAGACTGTCAAAGCCAGTTTTTTTTTCTTCTGCCAGCTCACCCTCTTCCTCCTCCTCTTCTCCAACCATCTCTTCGTTCTGCAGGGAGGTATCAGAGCCCAGCGCTGCCGCCGTGACGGAGGTGGAACCAGACTCGGAAAGCTCCATGGCACAGCAGCCGCCCTCCGGAGCTGAGCCGGAGAACAACGAGGGCCGGCTGGAGGAGGTAAGGTCACTGAGAGGGTGGGGCTGCCTGGTACTTTGCTTTGTCTCTCACTAACCTGCATCCTCATTCATACAAAAGCATGTGTAGATGGCAGCACAAGTTAAAAGGGTCACTTAAAACCAACACAACCCCAACGTTTTTACAACCATTACTTCTTTTGGCTCTTGTGGAGATTTTATCCTTTTGATTCTGACTGTGTGCATCATTTTAACCTCTTAAATGCTCAACAGATTGCTCACCTGCAGTAATCTCTCACAGGTGAACGAACAAGGGGTTGAGTTGGAGTTGGGTCCTGGGGTAAATAGAAATGAACTAATCCCTTCCATCTGCATTTAATGCAACTAATGTTTCATGACTGGCTCACTCATCTCGATGATCTCTCTCACACACACACACACCTTCTCTGTCTGGTCTCTGCAGAGAGATGTTAAGTGTTGATGCAGCTTGAAAGCAAGTAGCAATATAATAGTGTGGTACATTAGACAGCCATGCTGCTGAAAGTGCATGCTTATGATATCACTGTTCTTCTCTCTGTGTGTATGTGTGTGTGTCTTAAGGAGGGAGGGAGGGAAGGAAAAACATTAAACTCCAGGCCGATTAACGATCGCTTTGGTCAACAGTGATCAGTCTGCTTTAGTCAGCTCAAGTTCTTGCACAAAGTGTGTCAGGGTCATAAGAGTTATTATGTTGAACCAGCACATCACATTTTCACTGTTGCAAGCAGTTCCTTGTCTTTAAAAAAAAAAAAGCCATACATTTTCACACGACAGGGAATTGTTGCAGGAGCTCATTATGAAGCTGCTGTTACTGTAGTCTTCAGCTTTTACTGGCTACTGCGCCAGAATATACCCACAATTATACATTACATTACATTTCAGGGCATTAAGCTCTCGACTTTCTTATCTAGAGTACCTCATTTATTGGTGAGCTGTTATGCTATTGAAGTTATCAGCATGTGTCTGTTTTTGTAATCTGTATGTGTGTGTCTTGTTTCCCCCTTGGGTTTGCATGAGTAATGGACCCTGACCATGTGTGTAGAGATGCATCAGGGTTCGTTTCTGCTGTTCCTTTCACCCTGTTTTCATTCTCTCTGCTCTCTCGCTTGCCTCTTTCACACTGCCTTTCTCTCTCTCTCTCTGTCTTTTATTCTCTCGCTCTTTCACCATCTCTTCCCCTCTTTGTCCCCTTACTTTCCATCTTTTGCCTTTTGTATCCCATCATGAACGCTTCTCTCTCACTATATATATTTATGGTGTGATTGCTGTTTAAAACCCCATTGATTGCTTTGTTATGAAGGTGCCCATGCCTCTTCCATTGCCCCTAATGGTACCTGCTGCGTACTACTACTACCACCACCACCACCAACACCAACACCTCCTCCACTCCTCCTCCTACTCCTGTCCCGCTATGCCCAAGTGCGTCGTTGGTACCTGAATTAGGCCCAGAGTCTGCAACCCCATGGCACTGAGTAAAGCCTGAGCCTGCAAGGCCTCCCCTGTAGCCCTCCGGCGACGTGCTGAGCCAGCAGGAACTGGAGCTCGCATCAGACCACCACCGACAGCAGTGGCAGCCATGGTAACTGCAGCAGCGCACAGTTGTCATGGAAACCCAGCCTCAGGGGTTGGAAGCCTGCTCGCTGATCTGAACCGGACTGGACTGTACTGCACTGTGCGGTGGTGATGAATGATGGGGTAAAGGAAGGGGAGGGCGTCTGACGCTCTTTATTGCCGCCCCCCTTCCCTCTCTCTCTCTCTCCGCCTTTCCCATCTGCCATTTTGAGGAGAAGCACAGTCTCAGAGTGTTGCCCTCCAACACCCGTGCCTCCGTCCTCCAAAAACAAAATGCAGCTCAGAGAAAGGACAGAACTTTTCGGCTCTCCAGTTTTGCTCTTACCTCTGCCTCCAACCCCACACTGACACCTGCCTGTGGGGTGGAGTTATGACTTTGGATTGAGAACCGCTGCAAACTGTACAGTGATCAGGACTTGAGCATTTATTCAATCACTGCTTTGTATTGAAAGCTTTAAAACACACTCCAAATAAGCAACTGAAGTAATCAGATTGGAAATGAAGGTTGTGGGACGTTTTTATGGAAATCTTTGTGAATACGGCCTGTCCGTGACATGGCAATATGGACTTCTAATCTCATCCATTTGAAATACTGTTATTGCTTGCAAGGCTGACAGTCATCCTCTGCTTGGACAAGCTGGCCTTTTAAAAGTGACTCCCATTATTCAGCTGTGCATATAAATCCTGTCGCTGAGTGCTTGACGGTGCCATTCATGAGAGGACTGTTCCACTGAACTCCAGTTCCACTGTAACAGAGACTTTTAAAGGGACGTAAAGCCAAGGGCAAGTAATCTGACACACATTTAGCTGCAAGAATTTTTTTGTGGCATCACAGTGACATTGATCATCCACACCGAGAGCCGGATATGCTCAACAAATCATCGCTGCACTGTCCGTGAACCCAAGCGTGACTCAGTTGATGTTTCACCAGGAAGTCCTGATATCCTGCCTCTGCTGTGGACCTGGCAGATGGATAACCGCAGATGCTGCTGTTTATTTCTACATCCATCTCCTCGCTACACCCACAACTTGGCCCTTGCATCTCGTATGATTTCATGTGAGCGCAGAGGCATGTTATCTTTCAACCCGCTCGCGTTTACTACTTCTCTGGATTATAATTTTCCAAAGACAAATTGGATTATTTTTGTCCCCTCTCATACCTTTTTATGACATTTTGCAGTTTGCAAAGTAGACTCCTGAACTATTCAACAAAATTTATTGGAAACTTCATGAACTGCTAAAACGGGATGACAAACACTTCAAAGGACAACTTGAGACTTTCAGGACAATATATTGGAGATTGGACAATAAGTTCATCACAAAATGGATTTTTTTTTCACTTCTCAGATGTGCCACACAGATTTTGGACTTAAAGTATACATCACCCCCCGCCCCCATCAGAATCCATCACAAGGCACTTTGACATGCCTGGCTCCCCGAAAGACTGAAACGTGACTCTATGATCAGCACTCAGTCAAGAAAAGTCCTCCCTATCCCCATTCAAGAAAAAAGCCAGATCCTGCGATCAGTTCCTGCCTGGTGGCTAATCTGCACACTCAAATCGAGCCCCGCCCTCACTCCTCTGCCTTCTCTGATTGGATCCTTGTTGCCTAGATACAGTACACACTGTCGTGCGGTTGGGCCATAGTCGAGCCAGTAAGGAATCAGGTGTCAAATGGTACCAGGAAATAACTTGTGATTATTCCTCTATTTAAAATGTATACAATTTTAAAGGATAAAATGTAAAAAAAAAAAAAAAAAGTTTTCTCTTTCCTCAAGATCTTTTTTGTAAATAAGAGGAATTGATTCTTTTCCCTTTTCCAAATTTTTGAACTGTCATGTGTACTGCAGTTTTAATTGGATATTTTAGCACCAAGATGGCCAGGTTCATCATGCATTTGACATGCACTGCTGGTCTACAGTGTGTTGTTTAATCTGGTGAAGCTTCAATTTAAACTGCAGTACCGATGCTGCTGACAGATCTTTGAGTCTTCAACACTCGGTTCTCCACCTCTGCTCCACAGAACTCACTACCACCAACAACATGCAGCAGCGTTAGTCAGCAACAATACTTAATGTAAAGATTTGATGGTTGATCAGAGCGATGGCTGTGTTTGCACCCTAGACCAATATGCTACTATTATATAATTTATATATTGAATATGCTTTTAATTAAACAGGTTTAAAAATACAGGTGGACATGAATGATAAAATAGTTCCACTTATGTACTGAAGATTTTGGCACTCTGCGATGCTATTTTACCTCCTCTTGAATTACAGCATCTAGTTCAATAATAGACAATTGTATGCAGTGGAAAAAACTGTGGCCATCATTATTTATTTAGGTATTTGTTTACTTTTATTTATTTGTAATTGAACACAGTAAGAGGCAACTGATAACGTGCTCTGTGAGATTAGCACAGCCCTTTTCTTCTTCAGCTGTCATGCTGAGCTCATGAAAGCCATTAACGGTTAGGCTAACTATGTATAACCCAAAGATGCACTTAAAGCATCTCTCAGGATTGGATTTGAATTATGAAAGGGCCAGCAAATTCTCAGGATTTCATTAGAGCTGTATTTATCACTGCAACAGGAGGAGAAAAAAATAAATCAGTCAGGCACATGCGCTTCAGACAAGTTGAAATCACTAACCCGAGCAGGCTATATTGAAATCACATGCTAATCCAGTCTAAATGGGACATGAGTATTGTAAAGTGACAGGATCCACTTTGCTCCCCCTCTATTTTCAGAGTCCTCTGATAGACATGATCTTGTAATAACGTACCGCGCTAAGATACGACCCAGTTTGAGTTTCACACAGGCTTACTCATGTCCTAATGCACATCATGTTCTTGCTTTGTCCTTAGAGTCTGCCACACGCACACACAAGGGGAGTAGCGTAATGATTTATCTCAGCGTCTTTGAGCAGAGGTGGAAGGCGGAAATGTGTCTGGAGTCTCTCTGTATCGACCAACAACCTTCTCTCTATAATGTCGTACAATTGGAGCCTCCAGGCCTCTGTTACTTTAACCCCCCGCCCCCACCCCTCCTCCACTTTTCCTGTTTCACCTCTTCTCTGTTGTTGCCTGTTTGGGTCTGCACTATTGGTACTCATCTCGCCCCGCACCCCTGGGGTTTCTGTATGTTCTCTTTCTGTCTCTCTCTCCCTCCAGAGCACCACTCCTAAGGCTTTTGCTGCTCGCAAGATATCCCTGACCAGTGAGTATACCAGTTATGTCTTTACATTGTGGATGAACAGAAGAGAAACGAGTGGGATGAGGATGAAAAAGGAGATGCCATACCATTGGCATTTACAGTCCTCATGCAGTCTGTTTTCTTCAGTCAAAATAAAGTAATTTAGTGAGCTTGGTAAATCCAATGCTGAATATGCAGCTATTAGGTTCAGAGCCACAGTGCAATTAATTCTGTATGATCTCCAGAAGTAGACTAAGTAAGGTTTATTTTTTATTGATTGTGGAATTATTGAATTCATTGTAAAATATCGACCTGTGATAAGTTCAAACCAAAGCATGATCCAAAGTTTGTTTAGAGAGATTTTAAAGACTTTTATTTGTTATTGTGTACAAAAAATGGAAATCTACAGTATATGTAGCATGCCTGCTTCATGGCAGTTTTTTATCTCCAGCTTTAATAGATTTTTTTTTTTTAAATGATCGATTAAATGGACTATAATCTTGTCTGACTGCAGGAGATAAAGAAATCCATTCACTTTTTTTTTTTTTTTATAAAAACAGTGTTATCCTTTCACACAAAATGCTTTGGTAGCACAGTGTTGTGGAAACACCTGATAATTAAAAAAACTGTTTAATTAAAGTGTTGGTTTGGCCCTGACATGTTAGAACTCAGGTGCCTCATTTCCTGTTATGTCAGTGTGCTGCAGCAAGACCCCTGTCCATGTGAGGCCCTCTGTTTAAGTGCACATACAGTACATGTTTTCACTGCATACTGTACATCCCATTTGCTCAGAAAGCATTTCACATAAATCTATGTGCACAGAAGCTTGCTCTTAGAATAGCCTCTAAAGGAAACCACAACAACCCTCCAACAATATGTTGAATATAAAATGAAAATTGTTCACATTATTTAATCTTGCAATTCCTTTTATAAGCTCTGCAAACTTGAATTAGTTACAGCCACTTTTGGCAAAACTATTTGGGTTAAACATTTAAGCAATTATTTCTTCTTTTAGGTGAGGAGCTTGCAGCAACTTGTCACTGAAGTTCTGTTCAGCTGTGAGCAAATCATCCATCTTGGCATTTATACCTTTTTTAATAATAAACTTTTTTTTCCCTTTTATTTTCCACAGGCAGTAAGATGTCTCCAGCCAGCACAGATGGAGGAGCAGGTGAGCCCGAGACAGGGACTGCAGCTGGGAGGAAGAGGCGGTGGGGATCCAGCACATCAGTCACCGCTAAGAAACCATCCATCAGCATCACCACTGACTCACTGAAGGTACTGACACAGCACAGGGACTGGGACCAGATGTCTGATGTGGGAAAATGTGTCAGTGTAACTGTACTGGTGAATGGAGCTGATATTTTTGTCTGTAGTATTTTTTATTTATTTGATAGAATTGTGGATTGTGTCCATCTTTATAAACCAATCTCTGCTAATTAATTTACAAAAGTGTCTGTTTTGTTTTACTGTGTATCAGTTAACAGATAAAATCTTCATGTACGTCTCTCCCTCCCTTGTCTCTGTCCTTTTCCTGGCTCTGTACCTCAGTCTTTGATCCCAGACATCAAAGTGAACCAGGAGGCAGTCGTGGAGCTTCACCCAGAGGAGCTGCAACTGTCCGGCGACGAGGAGAGCATGGACAGCGGCCGGGGCGAGCAGGACAAAGGCCTCAAGATCCGACGCACCGTCACACAGGTCAGAGGAGACGTATTGTATAATTAGATGAAATTAAACTGGAGGTGTCTGTTTGTGAATCTAGCCAGTCTCAAGAATAGTCTTTTACTGGTTCTACTGATTAATCGTCATGTTATCTCTCCTCAGGTCGTCCCAGGCGATGGCCAGGAAAATGGACAGACAAATGAAGACGAAGAAGTGGAGAAGGTGGAGCAAGACAAACAACGCAGGACCTCCAGAGACAAACGGAACAACAGTGTTTCTGAGGAAGCCTCGGAAACACAGACATCTGTCAAGCTCGATGGGGAGGCAAAGAAAGGTAAACTGCCTCGCTGAAAAGTTTGTGGGATTTTAATTGCTGAAGATTGTTGGTTACAAATCTTTCTGCTTCTTTCGTGATTCCATCATCCCTCTGGCAGTACTTCATCTTTCTCTCTGTCTTTGATTACAGACATTGTTGGCTTTTTTTTTCATAACCATCCCACTCACTCTTCTCACCTCTTCGTCATCTTTTCCCCCAGTTACCCCCAGCGACAGCTTGGTGCGTCGCTCCATCAGTCAACAGAAGTCTGGCGTGTCCATAACCATCGACGACCCCGTCCGTACAACCAGGCAGCCCTCGCCCCCTCATGGAAAAGTGTCAAACATCATCCATGTGACCAACCTGGTGGGTTTGTCTTTAAATCTGTGGAACCACTCTGACCAGTCAGATGTATTCACCAAACAAATATCGTCATTTTCTTGTTCTCTGGGTCGAGGTGGAGCCTTAAATCTGACCACGCAAACTAAAATTATGTGTGTGAAATGGTTGTACAGTCTAAAATCCTGCATTTCCAAATGTAGCCCGCAGGTTTTTCATGAATGAGGCATATTGTGGTGATGCCTGTGGTAACTGCATCACCATCATTCACATAATTAGAGTCAGCAGCACTTACCCAGGTATTATGGTAGTCAAGCATCACCTTCAGTTTAGGGCAGAGTACATGACTAAACAGACTATGACAAGACCAGACGTTACTCATTTAATGACTAGCATTTCCAGATTTCTTTTTACTTGCGTCATAGAAGCAAGACTTAAAGTTGCACATTGATCAAAGACTACCAGATCTCTAATGCCACCCAGCCTCACTAATCTCAGAAAGACAGGGGCTCTCGCAAGCCAACACACAAGGCTAAACGTTTAAAGCTTGGCTGTTTGACTGTATTACCATTTCGTTTAGCAGAAAAACCAATGGATCTGATGGATTTAAAATGTAGAAACAACTTTGCTTCTGTCTGATCTTTACCGCTCGTGAGGCGGCATCATGTGAAGTTTGACCTGAGGGCGGCGCCAAAGAAAAGATAGTCATTACCAACTTAAACTAAAAGGACTTGTCCTTTGAACTGTGATTGTTTTAGGTCTCTGTTTGATGCTGTGGCATTAATCTCAAAGTGCAGCTGATCTAGGTCTTATAAGCATGTCATTAAGTGTTGGCCCAGCTGAAATCAAGACCTGTTGGTGTTGCTAGACAATTTTTGTGGCAGTCCATTCTCTAGTTGGACATTGACATCATCCACTTTAGTGCTACACCCTTTCCAGCAGGCTACAGTCAGCTTTACAACGAGTGATCGCAGATATATTTGCTCAGGCGTCTGTAAGATCTTCTGTAAATCACTGAGGAAGTTGAAAAAAACGATTATTGTCGCTAATCGTGCAAAGCCAAAAAGCCACGGCTGGTGTCTCAACTCCCTGCCATTCTGGAGATACTGAGCATAAAGTAAAATAATCCCTGACTTTTTTTCTCTCTCCCTGTCATTCTTCAATTAGTCTTTTAAAAATGTTTCGACTCACTGAGCCTCTGTTTTACCAGTCTCCTCCTGGGTGGCCCTGGTCATCTGCTGGCGAGGGACATGCCAAACTCGTGTCTCAAATCGCTGCTGTCCCTGAGACAATAGAAAGAGAAATGTCTTTGCTTTATTTCATTGTTTTCTCTCCACATACCATAGAATATAAATATCATCCATTCTCCTGACGCTGGGAGAAATATGCTTTTAATTGCCCAAAAAAAACATCATACTCTCTTTGGCAAGTTGTCAACACCTGATATCCATCAGGAATGTGTTCAAATATGAGCTTTGAAACTCGGCTCTTGCGATGATCTTTTCTCTCCTTTCTCCTCACTTTACACGCACCAGTCCACTCTGAAAATGACAGCTGACCTTGATTGATGCTGCTTCCCACAGGTGCGACCCTTCACCCTGGGCCAGCTCAAAGAGCTGCTGAACAGGACGGGCAGCGTGGTGGAAGAGGGCTTCTGGATCGACAAGATCAAGTCGCACTGCTTCGTCACAGTGAGTCCCAACAAATCGACACTTTTATATTCTTCTGAGGGAGCGAACACACACAGTCTCCTCCATGGCAGGCTGGAGGTGTTGTGCTTTTACCTCAATGACAGCAGATATAAAAACCCTTCAGTAAATAAGATCTGTTTTTGATGTAAGACATATTCGAGCTTGGCAATTAATAGAAGCATCTGTGCTTGTTGTCACTCCATTTTACAATCTATCACCTCTGTGCTCTCATCCATCTGTCTCAGTCTGTTCCCCCAAACATCGTGTTTTTGCCGTATGCGCCGATTGGAGATGTGACCACTCTTTACAAGCAGTATTTTCAGATAAATAACTTTGCTCCTCTTCTCCTTTTCTTGTAGTACACCACAACAGAGGAGGCGGTCGCCACCAGAGCCGCCCTCCACGGGGTCAAGTGGCCTCAGAGCAATCCCAAGGTCCTCAGTGTGGACTTCTCTGAGCAGGATGAGGTAAAGATATATTTAATGGAAAATGTGTTTTGTTGCAGTAGATGGTGGTAAGAATGGTAACGTCCTTATTTTATAGTATGAGATCGTTGATTGTCTCTGTTGCTGTAATGAGGAACCAAAGAGAGAAATTACTCGTCATGATTGTTTAAAACCACTCAAACAAAATAATGAGATTATTGTTCATTTCTTTGTTCGTGTAAGATTTAGGAAGAAAAACACCAGCATACGCACATACAAGTGTACATGGTGTCAAACAGTGGGCAGCCAGTGTTATCCCCAGTAAAAGGCACGAGGAATGAAATATTCATAGGTTTATTTTTGGAACCATTTCATACAAGCACATACTTAGTCCTAAGTGGTGTAGAGTTTTGTTTTCCTTTTTTAACAAAAAAAAAAAAAAAGCTGCAGGCGGTTTCAGGTCATCCACCATGTTTGCTTACTGTAAAGTAAAGTAGTCCCAGGCATTTCAGAACAGTACTTTACTTTTGCATCATACTTGACATAAATCTACACAAAACTGGTTTGTCATTTCTCTCATATTTTGGTGGGGGTTTTTTTCAGCTGGACTTCCACAAAGGTGTCCTGAAGCCAGAAAAGGAGGAGGACCATGTTGCCCCGCCAAGTGGTCCCCAGAACCGGCTGCCCCCTCTGATGCCCGAGCGGGACAGGGAGAGAGAGAGAGACCGCGACAGAGACAGGGAGCGCGAACGAGACCGGGAACGGGACCGAGGCGTGGCAGGTGTGCGTGACCTGTGGGCGGAGCGGGAGAGAGAGATGGAGCGCCGTGAGCGAGCCCGCGGTGAGCGGGAATGGGACCGGGACAAGGTCCGGGAATTCGCAAGACCGGGAGAGGATGGTCAGCGATCCCGATCCCGAGAAAGAGAGCGGAGGAGGAGGGAGAGGCCAAAGAGCAAGGAGAGGAAGACAGATAAGAAAGGTAATGCACCCTGCTGATTGGACAGAAACAATTAGAATTTATACAAAACGAAAGAGGCCTCATATTCTCCACAGCTGTATCAGTGTTTGTAGTGAGGAGTTAAGCTAGTTATTATGAAGAGATGGAAAAACGGATTTCTGTTTTTCTGCTGAACAGAGAAAGGAGATGAGCCTCCTGCCAAACTTCTGGACGACTTGTTCCTAAAGACCAAAGCAGCTCCGTGTATATACTGGCTTCCCCTCACTGAGGAGCAGGTTGGTCTCACACCTTTCCATTTTTCTGTCGCACTGAGCATTTGAGACTTCATGTCATAAACTGTGCTTCATGTCCACCAGGCAATGCAAAGGCTTCTGGATCGTACGGAGCGGCAAAAGGAGCGTGAGAGGAGGCGCAAGGAGCAGCAGGAAGAGGAGGAAAAGAAGCGTGAAGAGGAGAGGAAAGAGAGGCTGAAGGGCCGGGAGAAGGACGGCAACGTGGCAGCGAGCGGCGGAGCGCCCGTGCGAGGGCTTGACGGCGACCGAGAGAGGGACCGCGGCCGAGACCGGGAGGGGGACAAGAAGAGGGACGTCGGCCACCGGCCCAGGAGACCCTCTGTGGGCGCCGGCAGTGGACGGCGCTCTCGCAGCCGTAGCAACCCCAGGGACCGACGCCGCTGAGGGCCGAAGGGAAAGCCGAAGAGAGAGAGAGAGAAGGTGACGTGGCTTAGCGGAGGACACAGCAGACAGGAAGTCTTGGGAGGGAGTGTTTCCACTTGGAGATGCATTTCTCGAGCCTCAAGCTCAGGACTTGTGTCTGCTCCTTGCTGCCCCGCCATGCTTTAATTCGTCCACTCTGACGCCAACGTTGTCTTCCACACACTTCTGCCATTTCCCCCCCTCTCACCTCACCACCTCATCAATTTACACAAAAAATACTGATCACATGTTTTGTTAGTAGTGAATCAACAGCTGCTCCGATCCACTCTCTTCTGTTCTCTTTGTGTCTTCCAGAAGCAAAACTCCTCTCCCTCTGTAGAGAGCAGCGTTTCTCCTCGTCTTCTTGTAGTGCTGTTAAATCTCCTCTGTTGAAGAAAAGGAGCAGAGCGCGGTGGTTTTTTTGGCTCGCCTCAGCATTTTGTCCCACTGAGGTTTGGGAGCCCGCCTCTTTATTTTAGTTCTGCGGGTGCACAGTTCCTTCCTCTTCAGAGCCCTGTAATAAAACCAGTCCAAAATAGATCCCTGACCTTCAGATATTTTCTAGGATCAGTTTTAGTGTTCTACTCTTCAGCACTGAGATTTTCTTTTTTATATATGTGTACACGACTGAACTTAGAGGTTGTGTTTGTCGAAATGAGGAAAGTTGTTTGTGTTTTTGAAGTTTTATGAATCATGTTCAAGTTTTTTTTTTTCTTTCTTTCAGCCTTGAGGGTTGTTGTGTGCTGCAGCAGGTGATGTTTGTGTGAGTAATAACCTTCATCTCTCCCTCTCCCATGAAGAAACAACTGGTACAGAAGTCTCAACACTGTAACCTAAATAAAAGTGTGCGATAGGAGGAGACGGGCGCACGTTCGAGTCCATCTTTGCTGTGCTTGTTTCTGGAGAAGAGAAAGGGGGAGGGCCTGAAACTCTCATCAGGTCGAGATTTATTCTGTGATGATTACGGGAAGATGACCTTCCCTGCACTGAAGGCTCCTCTCCTCTGACCCTTCAATCATATAGATTTATATTTAAGAGGAGGTACAAAGAACGGGCGGCACAGTGGTGCGGTGGTTAGCGCCGTCACCTCACAGCGAGAGGGCTCAGCGTCCTTCTGTGTGGAGTTTGTATGTTCTCCCTGTGCCTGTGTGGGTTTTCTCCGGGTACTCCGGCTTCCCCCCACAAACCAAAAACATGCATGTTAGGTAAATTGATTACTCTGAATTGTCCATAGTTGTAAAAGGATAAGCAGTAGAGATACTAGATGGATGGTACAAAGAAGAAGTTAACCTTCTAATAAAGTAATGGTTACAGTTTTAATATCTTTAATTTTATGTTTTTAGTTCAAAACTTCTTTTGTTGCTTTTTTTTCCCTCTTGCAAGTGCTGAATGTACTGAGAATTTAAAAAATGAATAAATTTAAATTGGTTATCAGCTTGTCTGCTGTTTCTCATCATTTCTCACAAAGAAGCACCGCTACCTGGCTGTGAGTGTTTTTGATCATTATCTGTTTAATGGTGAATGAAAGCGTTTGAGCCATGGAAGTGCAGAGCAACAGCTTTAAAATGGGTTCTATGGTTATATATTGTTTAAACGTGTGACCTGATGCGCGTTATCTGAACACAAATGAAAATATTTATTACAAAAGACAAATTACAGTAATGTTTACCCCAAATTGTACAGATTCACGTAACAAATCTCTTACAGTAAAGTCAAATTTAAGTGCAAATGTTTGCTAGCGATAATATATGTACAAAACAGTTTAGCAAAATCCCTTGTTCTTCTACAGCAAACAGTAGCCACATTGGGGTAAAAAAAAAGCAGTAGTTTTCTTTCCCATTCCCTTATAACTATAGTACAGTAATAGTACAAGAAGTACAGCAGGCAGTACACGTGACAAAAGGGCCTGATCCAAGTGAATCAGTTGAAATGTCTTAATATCAGCAGTTTTCATCTGGAAAAGAGACGGAGCGGAAAAAAAAAAAGCACGAGGGAATGACGGCGTGTTAAGACCAGCTTCTCCAAAAACACATAGGCGGCTGCTCGGGCGCCGATCAGTGTGTGTTGTGAGGGGGAATGTTGTGTGTGGCGCACACTCTGCCCATGTGACAGGAGTGGCAGAGGAGATGGGAGTCCAGAGGGAAGCACTGCGAGCCGGGCTTATCAGAGAGCTGCTTACCACACTCCTGAGAGAGAGGGAAAAAAAAAAGAGATAAGGACAGGAATGCACAGAGGAAGTGAGGTCGGCCATGGAGGCACTTCATAACAAAAGTCAGATAAGAGCTGCTGATATTTTATATTTTAGATAAGAGGGTTCAAGATTCCTTTATTTGTCCCACAGCAGGGAGATTTACGGTAGCAAGAAAAGCACAGTGGAAAATAGACAGAAGCACAAATGAAAGTTCAGATCGCTCACCTCACAGTGGTAACACTCGAAGTGATAGTCCTTGTTCATAGACACGACCCTGAGGATCTCTTCACTGCCCTGAGAGGCAAAAAAAAAAGGAAAAATGTCAAATCAGCACAGAGTGACACTTTGAGTCACAGCAACAAAAGTATGAATCACCAAAAATGTGCGAGATAAAACAAGTTTTGAAACACTCTCTTGTGATTGCTCAAAAGCAACTTTTATGACACCGGTTGTAAAAGGTTTGCTTAGGAAAACGTTGACGTTGGCTTACCTCAGTGGGTAAGATGGGTTGTAAACAAGCAGCACACTTGGGGGCAAAAGTCCTGCAGGGCGACAGGAGAAAGTTTAGTAAGTCGAGTAAAGTCTCTCAAGGAAGCGAAATGAGTGTGATGTTCTTCAGAACAAAGCAATAACATCTATGTAACATAAATACTGATAAACGGGACAAAATGCAGAGAGAAATTTGAAATATTAATGAGCTGCAGAGGAGGGAAGGACACATAAGCTGGCCTCACTTGTTGTAGTCTGCCACGCAGTAGATGTTGCTGTGGTGGTCGACCGTGAAGGGCACCCCGTCCAGAGCCTTGGAGCAAACCACGCAGCGAAAACAGCCGGGGTGGTACGAGTTCCCGAGAGCCTGCAGGATCTGAGGATGAACACCAGCCGTTACTAACATCATCCAGAGTTTAATTTACATTTTAGACTTGTAATATGTACAGTCTCTGCAAGTTTTAAAAGAGCAGTAGATCCATCAACATCTGAACAAAGTATAATGGCTGCATTGATCGCAACACTATTGTACCAACACCCTTTACTTCTACTTTGATAAAGGATATAAGAATAAACTTCATCTAGTAAATATTATCATTTCAGCGACAAATTACCGAGTAAACGTGCTCCCTTTTCCTCAGAACTCCTGCACCGACACGCTTTTGAACATTAAACAGTGCTGAAACTTTAATGTGGTTAAACCGTCTAAATGGTGCAGAAAATGATGCCTGCAGATCCCAGAGACTCTGTGAGCTTTCTATTTATATTTTGGGTATTAGGAGGTTCAAATATGGTATAAAAAAAAAAGTTTCACTTAATCAGGGCAGAGCTTCATCTTTTTTCAAGAAAAAAAAAAGAAAAACTTGGGCAAACATTCCACTGAAAAATGTGCCGTGGGAACTCGAAGAGGACCAAAAACAAAAAAAGAAAAAGACGTCACTGAATTTCTCTATCCTCTGGAGGAGAGTTCTTGAAAGGCTTTCTGGGAAACATGAGATGCAAGTGACTAAAAATTACACAGGGCAGGTTACGAGTTGTACCTCCTTTAAAGCCAACACAAGTCGAGGCATCTGAACACACATACTGTCTCTCTCTCACACACACACACTCCTCACCTGTTCGAGTATAAGGTGGCCACACACACTACACTTCTCAGCAGCAGCCTGGAATCCTGAAAACTGTAATTACAACAGAGATTACCATCAGTGGGAAAACAATCCTGCGACTCTGAATGTGTCTCAGTGTGCGAGGCGGATGACAAAACACGCCGTGACCTCGACTCTTACCATGTAATCCTCTTTACAGTACACAGAGCCATTGACATTGTAGAAGTCCTTGTTTCTCAGGGTGCGTCCTGCAAGAGGAAAATTGGGGGTCGTGGAGGAGGGTAATGGACAATAGACAAAGTGATGCATTTTAATGTTTAGAAAAGGTGTCTGCGATAGCTCAAATACTTAAATCATCACTGTTGTGTCTGGAGGGTGTGTGTGTGTTTGTGTTTGGGGAGGGGGTAGCTTGCTTACCACAGGACACACAGGTGAAGCAGCGTGTGTGATAGAGGCTGTCCAGAGCCTGGCAGGCGTTATCCGCCCCGTACACGCCTTTCCCACACTTCACGCAGGTTCCTGTTGGGAGGATGGGGGCACACACACACACACACACACACACACACACACACACACACACACACACACACACACACACACACACACACAC
>JBAJHX010000042.1:6000181-6010387 GCA_037176925.1 Amniataba percoides
CACACACACACACACACACACACTCGCTCCTCTAGTCCGTCCGTCTCTCTTTTATCATCCCCGCGTTCAAAGCAGGACAAACCCGGTCGGTGGAAATAGTAGCGGAGAAGTTTGCAGAGGAGCAGAAAGCTTCGCGGGGCAGCCGGTAGCCGAGAAACAGTCACATCCCAGCGGGCCGGTGCGGGACCAAGCGGGGTAAATAAAATCCCTCCCCGTGTGCGCTGCACGGTCGACAACTTTGTTTCTTTCTTTCTTCCCCCTAAATAATTACTTACCTCCCCCCTCGTTCTGTTTTTTTTTTTACAAAGTGTCGACCCTTCCGAAGCAGAAACAGGTGGTTCCTGTTGCACCTCGTCAAAATAAACTCCACCCCTGCGACCATTAGTTGCATTTTAAACAAAACAAACCTCAAAACGACGCTTGACGTCGCTTTTTTTTCTTCTTTTAACTTCTAAAAATATTCTCCTTTAAAATTGATTTTTTAATAGTTAGCACCTTGAAAGTTGGTGTTTCTCTGCTTCTTTTTTTTTCAACGTAAAGACGTGTTGGCTTTTATTTTGAAGGCGGCGCCGCCGAACGACCGTTACTTGGCGTTCCAACGTTCGGTTCCGCTTGACGCGGCTCCGTTCCATTCTGAGTGAGCGGCGGCTCGTTCCCCCAACAGGCCGGAACACCTTTCCGCCATGTTTCGTCATTCATACGCAAAAAAAAAGTCCCACAGAGGATGTGCCCATGCAGACCTGCCCCTCACAAGAAGAAGCTTTAATGTTTGAAACTAGTTTGAAAAAAAAAGAACAACTCAGTGTCCGCCCTTTTTCTTCCATTGGCCGAAGGATCTTGAATTAAGAAACCAAAATAAAAATGTTTCCACAGAGTTCCAGCAGTTTTGAACCCACATAATGCCAGAGCTGCCACTGAGGTCACGGCTCCAGAGCTTTTGGCTTTAAATGTGAGGGAGTGAAGTTAAAGTAGACTACATATCATCAAACTTAAAAGTACCCTAGTCATGCATTTGTTAAGTATGTAAACTACATTATATATTGTTGAAGAGCCTAATCTATTATAATGATAATAAATTGGTTCATTTTTATGTTGTATTCACATTTGAACCCTACATTGTCATAAAGAAGTGCTGGACTGAATTATAGCTGAGTGAAAATACACAAGTAAAGTAAAAAAATCTTAAATTTGTACTTGAATATTTAGTTACACTCCATCACTGGGGTTTGATTCCCCTCACAGTTTTACATTATGACATTACACACATAAAGCTGAATCTAACTGGACTTTTTCTGGCAGGATATTTGAAAAAACAAAGAGGAAACACACACATTTATGCATCTTTTTTGTCTTTATTTAGTCTTCTTGTATCTGTGTACTGAGTTTAAAGAATGCATGCTCTTTTAAAAGATATGGGACAAATGTGGGGGGTCAATAGGGCTCATTTTTTTGCCCAGTGGCCCTCTTACAGTTTAACCAAGGCGTCATTCTGATCTAAAAACAGTCGGCGAGCCATTAGCTTAATGTTTATTATGACTGAGCATGACACATCTGGATGTCTCACGGCTGTGGCTCGGCCCAAATGACCACCGAGCCAAACCGCCAATATAAACAGTGCTGTTTTTAGAGAGGCCATTATTTTGTCTTTGTTTTTCTCATAAACCCCAAATCACAACCCTTGATCACGTATTCTGTCCAGCAATGAGCCTCAACATAGACTATAACCTGCTGTACACCAGCGGTGGGAGGAAAGAGTAGCTCAAGTGTTGACGGAGGCCACTTGAACATGAATGTTTTCTTCTTTAATGGTGCTTCATACTGTTTTTCCATTACAAATAAGAGGGAAATATTGAACTTTTTACTCCACTGCATTCACTTGATACTTTAAAATAAGGATTTTCCAAATAATACACATGATAATCTTATTTAATATGGCACATTTTACCCAACAGCAGTTAAATGAGTTCAAATGAGCTCAATTATAAGCAGCTATAACATTAAAATGCTGCCTGCTTTTATAGGATAAAGCTATATGAATAAATAGATATGACAATATGACACAATTAGTTTCAAGTTGTCATGTCATGTCATTATCTTCCGCTAGTTTCAAGTTTCAATAATTTATTGTCATTGCACAACAATTTACATAAGCAATTGTTGGTAATGAAAAAACAAAATACATATACACTTTAAATATAAAAAGTACTATCAGATAGGCAATAGAAACATGAACAATAAGAGTGAAGTTACTTTTACTTGTAATGGGGTATTTTTACATATTTCTGCTTTTAGTTATAATTAAAATATGAGTGCTTCTTCTCTCCAAACATCTATTATTCTTCATTGCAGTTCAACAACAACAACAAAAAAAACAAACTGCGTCGTTCAGGCACTACTTTCCTGTACCAGCAGCCTGTGGAATGCGCGGAGGGACACGGCGGAGTGACGCGGCTGGTGGATTTTTTCGGCGTGTCTGACTTCTCCAAGGAGGATTCAGAGTAAACACAGCGCCGTCCGCCCCCGGGGGCCGGTTCACGGGCACATCCAGAGAAGGTGCAGCGGGGCCGGGGGTCGTGCCGCCTGTGTCCCCCCGCCCAACACGGAGCCCCCGCTGCAGACTCCGGCCGGCCTCTACACCTCCGCGCTGCTGCGAGTGGGAACTTGTCTGCAAAGATCAACAGAGAAATTCTTCTGGGCTTAGTTTGCGGGGCAGCTCATGCAAAAACAATACTTTGGAGAGCCGCGAGAGAGACGTGCAGTACACACACACACACACACACACACACACACACACACACACACACTATCACCTTTGGAGTGTGTCATTATTAAGGGCCAGGCATGCAAACACAACATTCAACATGTCTGATTCTGCAGGATAAGATAAATGTAAATTATTTTTTTTTTGTTCTTTGAGTAATTTGAAAAGTTTTTATTGCTGATAACTTTAAGTGGCACCCCAGAATATAAACCTATAAACCTATAAATCTATAATATATAATCTATAATCTATACAAACCTGCTCCCCGGGGATAAATAAAGTAGTCTGATTCTGCTGATTCTGATATAAACTTGGGGGACTTATGACAGATTATTATATTAAAAAATAAAGAGGCAGAGGTTGTGAAAGTTCGGGTCTAGCTCCAAAACTGGACCTGGTCTCAGCGCTAAAGGGGGGTCAGGATCACCTAAAGGGTCCTGAAATTAATCTGAGGGGTCCCAACATGAAAATATTTGGTGTATAAAATTCTAGCCATCCCCAACTTTTATCAAATTTTATATACTGGCATCTCATCAACTCAGATGACATCACCACGACATCATTGGGGTTAACTTTGTTGGACTAGACAAACCTAATCGATCAGAGTGTTTCTGCGCTGAGTTACAGGTAAACTTAGTGTGTTTTTCATTTAATTGAATACAGCAACATGTGCAGTAGATAGAATAAAAGAAAGTGCAACATCCATTATATCCAAATTTACATCCATTATATGTCCATTTTACCGTTTTAATTATTTTATTTATTTATTATTTATTTCACTTCTGCACTTCTGCAAAGTGTTCTTGCAATCTAGTTCTATGTATATTCAATTTTAAATGTTTATCTTATGTTTTATAGGAATATTTTTATGTCATACACTCTACTCTACTCCCATATCTCGAACCTAGTCATTTTATGCATGTGATTTTCTTTCTAGATGTTTCTGAGCATTGTTAGAGAGAGAAAGAGAAACCTCTCCTATAAATCATAATAATCATTATGAATAAATAACACCTCTGTCAGCGTGTCTTCACCGCCTCCTGGAGGTCAACGCGGGTCACTGCAGACAAGATGGCGGCGCCCGTGAGGACATTGTGCTGCTCAGGTGAGACAGAGGTTACTCCCTAAACCTGGTCACTTGAGACCTATTTAAACTTTTAACTTGAGTTTAGTGTCTGAAAATATTTTGTCATTTCAGCCGCTGCGTTTTATAAGCCTGTCTGTTTTAATAAATATAAATAAAAGCGACGAAGGAGGAGGGAGGCTAACGCTAATGCTAACAGCTCTGTCTTGATAAAAGTTGAATTTGGTTTGTTTGTGTTTTCACATGCACAACTTTGCTCCACTTACTGTCTGATATCAGGTGAAATCACCATGTGCACCTGCTCTTAAGATCATAATTAAGATATTTAAAACCTCAATGATTTATTAAAGTGTCTTCAGGTGATTTCAGAGGGTGTATTTATTTATTTATTTCCAGTTTTGAGGCTGTCCAGCAGGCAGCTCAGCACCACATGTGGACTACAAGGTGGACAGAAATGGAGGAAAGAGTGAGTTCACTATCACTGTTTCAGCATCTTATTTATCTTTTGATTACGGTTAAATCACAGCTAAATCAGTTTATTTAGGATTCATACCATGAGCCAGGTTAATTCAGATGACATGAGACTTGTTAGATACAGTGAATATTTGTTGCTCACTCACGCTTATCTTATTTGTCCAATTCAGTTTAGATTAATTACATGAGAGAAATCAAAATGAATGCAATACTAACCTGCTATAAGGCAAAAATGACCTAATTAACTTCAATCAACTTCTGTTAGCTTCAGTTCCTCACAACGTTTTTGCTATTTTTATAACTTTTTTCTTTCATTTATCACAGTGAATGATTTCTAAGTCGATAATGTTTGTGTTTGTTCGGCAGACATGGACTTGCTCGAAGCGGCACAGAGTACGGCCCTCTGACAGATCTGCCCGACTGGTCGTTTGCAGGTATCATTTATTTTCTCTTTATAAGTCAGTAGGGTTCACATTATGAAGCGGTGGATATCAGAATTGATGTTCACTCTTTTTAGTTATTTGTAATTGAGTTCACTTTGTAGTCATTTTATTTAATTCATTTATTACTCTCTGGAGAAACCTTCTTCCAGCCCATTTTTGTAATTTCCTGAGTTTGAACTTTTTCATGTTTGTGGACAGATGGACGACCAGCGCCTCCAATGAAGGGACAGCAGAGAAGAAAGCAAGAGCGGGAAGTTTTAGCTGTTAGTATCAACACATCTGCCTTTTTTTCTTCTTTTCTTTACTTTTAAAGCATCTTCCTGTTGCTCTTCCTGTGTTTTTCATCTGTAACCTCCTTGCAGAGACGTATCGTGATGCTGAACTCGGAGGTGGACCAAGGAATGGAGGCGTGGAGCAAAAAAGTGGAAGACGCCAAGAGAACGGAAGATCACAAAAACTCCCTTTTACTGAAACCTAAAGGGAAGCTATTACTGAAGAAGAAATCTCAAAGTTAAAAAGAGATTATGGTTGTAATCATGCTCCCATATCTTTTTTCTGAACCTTATGGTGATAATCTGCCTGTATATTTATGAGGACTTTCTGTTTTTCTGCAATAAATCTTTGTTCTGTTTCTCATTTATACTTTGAATATGAGTCTCTTATTGTCGTGGATTTGCAGGCTGCTTGACACACAGATCTGTCCTGTAAATGAGCGTTTATAGATCATAATCCTTAATGTCTCTCAGCTTCCACTAGAATGCAGCATTTCTCCTGCTTGAGGCCGCGCTGAGGCTCAAACGCCATTTTGTCTGCTGCGGGGGCTCAGAGAGGAGTTTTGTTGGCCGGGCAGAGGAAGGGAGGAGCTGGCAAACATAAAGTAGCTCTGATTCAGGACCTTTTCTGTGTATGTACGCGAGAGTGAGGGGCTCTCAGCTCGGCATGCTGTAGCAACTCGGTGTTATTTCTAAAAATGTTCAGCTGAGTCGACCTGGGAGAAACAGCTTAGTTGAGTTTAAGTGCAGAGCAAGCAAACTTTATGTGACAAAACAGCAGAATAATTCACAATTTTCACAGCTTTATCAGCAACTAAATCAAATGCACTCCCAAAATAAAAGTGGTTAGATGCTTGTGGACTTAAAGGAGGTTTTTCTGATAACACATTAAGCTTTCTGTTCATTTAAAGCAGCATAGTTCGTATTTTTCACAGGCATCTCTACCAGCAAAGAGGAAAACAGGCCTAAATTTTGACTGTGCCTTCCTTTGCGGCCTGGTGCCTGGAAAGACGATTAGCCGAGCTGGCAGAAAGTTCAGGCCCGCTGAAAGCCATCTCTGCCGGTATCGGCTCCGGCGCTCTAAGCTGGGCGAAGTCTCGCTCGGGCTGCAGAAACACTTGTCTCTTTCATCATCTAAGTTTAAAAGCAGAGAACGTAAATCAGCTGTGAAGCGGGGGCATGAAATCCGATTCCAGCTCTTCCTCTGTGTCTTTTAAAGTTGTTGTTTTAGATGTTGGTGTCTCTCTTTTTTTTCTTTAGATTTGTCATGCTGGTGAATTATTTCAAAGAGAATCAAACTCAGCTTTCTGTCGTGTGCGTTTAAGGTGTGAAGGGACATTTTGCAGAGAGGCTGAGCAGCTGTGCCTTTGTTAAGTCAGCACTAATTTACAGTGACTGACCTCTAAACAGACTGTTTACAAAGTGAGGTAAGCCTCCCCCGTTCACCCTCACTCTTGCTCCCTTCTGCCTCGTGTTTTTCTCTCCCTCCATCTGCCTCTTTTTTTCTTCTTCGCTCTCCCTCTCTCTTTGTCTTGTTGCAGACTTCAGCAAAGCCCCACTGTAATTAGGGCCGCGAGCCGCTGAGTTGCAGATTCTTTTCTGTGGAGATGGAGAGTTCTCTCCCCCTTTTCCCTCCCGCCTCCTCTCTTTCCCTCCTCTCCTTGTCTTGACTTTTTCATACAGTTGACCAAAGGAGCTGACTGTTTGTTGTGTTATAGAAGTGTGTGTGTGTGTGTGTTGTGGGGGGGTGTTGGAGAAAAGTCAGAGTGGTTAACAAGGCGATGTTCCTCGTTCACACACACACACACACACACACACACACACACACACACACACACACAAAGAGTCCTCACACCTGGACCATCAAAGACCTCCAACTGTACTCACAGTGAGAAATGCAACCCCTCATTCTTTCTCCTTTCACATCCTGCATTTCTGTGAATGTCTTTTCTCCTCGACAACCTCCAACCCCCCGACCCCCCCTCCATCTCTCCCCTTCCTCTCCTCCTTCGTGTTGTTTTGGTTTTGGGGGGAAATGAGAACCAGATGTTGCTTATTGTGCAGAAGTCAGCGGCGGAGGGAGGAAGAGAGGGAGGGAGGGTGGATAGGTGGGTGTTTCGGTGTGTGTGGTGGGTGCTGGGGTGCATTAGGTGAGGTCAGTCTGCTCGGATGGAGGGCAGAAGGATGGGGATTAGCTGACGGGCCTTTGTAGTTTCACCCGCAGACCAGAAACAGGGAGGGTTTCCTGGCAGATCCGATGGGCTGCAGGAAGATGAGTCCCGGTGCAGAGTTTGGGGGCAGCTGGGGGGGCAGAGGGGGGGAGTTTGTGGAGGGTCTGATTCAGCAACTCGCTCCCAAAGACCACTTCCTGACCTGGGTGTTCCTGGAGTGTGGGGCACCCTGGGCAGCATGTTTGACAAAATTACACAGACTGAATATTTTGAACTGTGCATGACTGACTTTATGAGAACTGGCACCGCAGGCTGCAATTTTCTTTGTTTGCTGCTCGTTGGACAGTTCATGCTGCTTCCCTGATACTTCAGATACTCGTCTGCTCTTCAAGCAACTTTATTACATTTTTAAAATTTTTTGCATCCGGACAGATAGTTTTCACTCTTGTTACATGCCAGTTTCTTAAAATGCTTCTCTTTAAATAGGATAAGATAATTATGATAGTAAATAAGTAAGTAGTGTTATGAACAAAATGTACGTAACTGACTAAGTAAAAGTACATATTATGCATAAAAATGGTGCCTATTAGCATTATATGATTATATATGACATGTAGCGCTTTATGACTTTATATAAAGTTAGGAAGATTTTTCAAATTCTGCATCACATATTGGGATTTTATGTTTTTTGGAGTTTGATGTAATATTTGCTTTGGTTGTGAACTATTGAAATATAGATTTTCTTTGTGAATATTGTTTTTTGTATATGAATTGTTTGTATTTTATAAACTTAAAGTATATTTCTAATGTAAAATCTTACTAGTTTTTTTTTTATAAATACAGTTCAGTTCAAAGTGCAGTGTTTACCTCTGACATTAAGTGGAGCAAAAATGTAAAGTACAAATACCTCAAACTTGTATTTGAGTAAAGTACTTGAGTGAACGCACTTTGCTGCATTCTTGCGCTGGAAGTCGGGCAAAACGAGAAAATGAAGAGAAAAAGAAAAAAAGTTACAGTAGAAATTAAACGGTGCCATAATGTAGGTCACCCAAACAAAGTCTCAGGTTGAATTGCAAGCAGCTGTCCTGGCCACTTCCTGCCTGGCATGGAGAAGGAGTGCTGAGCCCGATGCTTGTTCCTGCAACGCCCAGCCAGACTGTATGAGTTCAGCATTAAAATGGCTGACAGAGAGAGAGAGTGAGAGAGAAAGAAAGGAGAGAAAGAGGAATAGAAGCCAACATGGCTGCCAAAGGTCTCGTCTGCGCTCGTGTCCGTGACCTGCGAGACAAGACGGAGATCAGATGCTTGGCAGATGAAGCTGCTCGTGCCTCCAAACAGACGTCCGGATCACCACGTGAAATGAAAAGAAAGAGTGAAAAGTTTGTTCCTGACTCAGTCTGTGGAGTCTGATTTATCTCCTCTTCCCCTCACAGATCAGCGACATCTTTTACAACATCAAACAACAACATCATTGTCTCTTGTCTCTTGTCTCTTGTCTCTTGTCTTGTCTTGTGTGTCCGCTGACAACAACATGACGGCATCACCACCACAACTTGAAGGGAAAATCCTTTGTGTGACGTAACAGGAAAGTTTATAGGAGTTTATATTCATGCAGTTTCCTGTTAATTTTGTATAAAGAAACAGCAATTCCTTAAGAAATTTCCTGGTAAGTATGATGTCATTTGGTCGTAATTACTGGGAACTTGGACACTTTTAGAAACTGATGCACGACCGAAAGCTTCAGTTCCCAACCTGAGGGTCATGACCTCTTTGAGAGTCACACAACAACGTTTCTGGGACAATTCACAGAAAAGTAGAGCTGCATTTAGTTTTCTCAGTAATTCTTCTGAGTTTTTTAAAATTACTGGATAACATCACCTCTCAAAAATGACCCACTTTTACCCAAAGTTCGACCTAAAACTCGAAACCAAGGAGACACCATTTCACTTGGTAACGAGGTTTGCAATAATAAATACAGCTCTATCCAGGAAACTTCCAATGAAATCGTTTATGTGACAGTGAAATAAAGCATGAAAGGATTTTTTTTGTGAAACTGTCCCAAACATCAATAGACTAAATGAACTTTTCCACTGGTCCTGCTCGGCTGCAGAGGCAACTTCAGTGTTCAAGAAATTGAACACATGCATGCTTTATTCTCTTTGTAAATAAACTCATGAGTTGTATTTAATCATCCTTAATATTTAATATTTAATAATAATGTTGTTATAATGTATGTGTAATGTATAACCAATGCTAAGTATACACAAACACACATAAATATGTTTAAAACAATTTTTTTTTTTCATAACATAAGTGGGTGTATAGCAACCAAAAAGTGTTACTAACTCACTAAAGCCACAACTTACAAACAATAAATGCTTAAGGGTTGACTCTTTCTTCGGTGACTCTCAGCTAACACTGCAGCTACTTAATGGTTCTGTTTGTAAGTACTGCGGCTCTTCTACACTGTTAAGCAGCGGCAGAGTGTTTATCTGCAATTTATTGGCGATTCGGTGGAATTTTCTCTCGAAAGATGGGTCAAAACAGTTACTGCGCATGAGAGAGATCCACTGAGACAAATGGAAACACCAGGTGAGACAAAGAGAGAGAGAGACAGTTTGGCCAGTGGAGGAGGAAAGTGGACAAACAGATGTGAGCAGAAAAAAAAAAAAAAAAATGTGGGGTCGGTCGGGTCAGCATACAGTTTATTCATGCAGACTGAGATTCATCATCACCTCCTCCACTGACCCACATACAGAGATGCAGTCGAGCCTGTTTATTTTCAGTTTAAAGAATCAAGTTAATAATGAAAGAGTTGGGAAATTTTCTTTTGCTTCTGCAGAGCTGTGGCGTACTTCTCGGGCAGTGGTGGCAGAAGTATTTCGATCATTTCCTTCAGTAAAAGTAATACAACCACACTGTGAAAATACCCCACTACAAGTAAAAATCAGTATTATCAGCTGAATGCGCTTTAAATATTACAAGTAAAAGTACTCATTGT